>SKCR01044876.1:0-46656 GCA_019454045.1 Zanthoxylum bungeanum | reverse complement strand
TAGCTTATTAACATAAACCTTGGCTCTCACTAGGGGTGATCACGGTTTCGGGTCAAACCGCAACCCGAACCGAACCGCACCAACCCGAACCGCACCGCGCAGTTTGAAAAAAAATTAAAAATAATATCGGGTCAATTGGAACCGAACCGTAAATTTCTTGTCGGTGTGCGGTTTTGACCCGAACCGCCTAAAACCGCAAATTTTGACTCAAACCGCGACCCGAACCGCCTAAACCGCCGACCCGCATTCAAATTAGATATTATTTTATATTTTTATTCCTTTTTAACCATGAAATTTAAGATATTTAATGATCATATGACAATATGCAATGTATAAATGAAAATTATGTATTTTTTCTCTTCAATTATTATGTGAAAACACACAAAATTTCATTAAAAAAATTTATAATCCAAACCGTCGACCCGAACCGCTAAACCGCCAACCCGAACCGCCGCAGTTTTCCTTATCAAATTTGCGATTTCGGTTTCTAATTTCTCAAACCGCCAACCCGCGCAATAAGTAGGGATGACAATCGATCGGGATGAGACTAATATATGAAATATAATCTTGAATTAAGTTTTAATTTTTGAAACATGATGAAAAATGATTCCAGATTTCGAATCTTATTAGGATCCGGGATTTGATAATTTTTCATCATAAATCTCGATTGAAATTTTTAATCGATATGAAAAATCACATTAAATTTTATACCGAACAATATAAAATATCAAACTATGATCTAGATTCGATATTTTTTGACAATCATGCCTAACTCATCCAAAACGTTAGAAAAATGCAATATCAGTAACACTACTCTCATCTTTACTTTAGGGGCATTTTAGTAATTTTAAAATAAACGGTTGGACAAAAGAAACAGTTTGGTGAATCAGACTGTCCCTGTCTCATAGGAGGTTTCTGTTAAGTTTTCATATACCTTCCAAATTCTGTTATTTCTTCATAATTCAAGGATGAAAGTGAAAAATATTCGGGAGATTTTGGGAATTGAAATGGTGTTAGCGGCACTCACTGTTCGCTAGGGTTTTGTTTTCTCTTTCAAGTGAGAAATTAATAGGAGGCAAATTTAATATATATACTTAATAAATATGATATGTGTTAAAATAATTGTAAAAGACTGTTGAAATATTATCTTCAAATATTATTATATAATAATTTATCTATCTTCACTTTATTATAATAGTAGTAGATGCAATATATTACCAATGCCTAATACATAATATCTCATTGGTCCTTAAAGGTTGTGGCTTGGTGGTGTATGATTCAGGATCTCACCTTGAGGTTTTGGATTCAGCCGTAGGTTTTAACTGCTCCGCTTAAATCCAGAAGGAGTGATTTAGCGACGGGATTTTCAACGATTCCAAAAAATATATAATAAATAAAATAAAAATAAAAATAAATATATCATTGTACTTATACGAAAAAGTCTAATAATCCCTCAACATTTCACAATGGTCTATTAAACACTTAAAGCTACTTGTTCTACAAGCGCGATGATATGTCAAAGTTACCCAAAACAACCATTTAATTTAGGAGACATGGCAAACAATAAATAGTATTTTAGCCTTATCTTCTTTACCACAAAATGAACCACCTTCAATGCCCTTCAATCTTCTCCAAAATCTCCAACACACGACCATTGTTGCGGTCACTGATGATTTCGAGAGTAAATATTAAGCCTTTGCCAAGTTTGGACTTTGGATTCGATCGAGGAAGAGAAAAAGGTTCCTTGACAAGATATTTTAAAATTTAAAAGAAGTACGGTTCAACGTACGTACGAGGCTCCCCATATTATGAATTTTATAGATTATTTGATATGTCTGTAGTCTTACTCTTATTTTTCTACTAATAAATTGTTTCCTCAACTCGAATTTGTGATATCCAAATAATAATAGAATAATCTTACTATTATATTTAAAATTTAATGAAAATTATTTTTTTTGGGTTGGCTTTGTTTTGGGATCTCTCTTTGATGCCATAAAATTTAGTATGTGATAATAATAATAATATTGAAATTATCTTCATCTTCGATGTTGGTATTTGTATTTTCCTTGGTGCAAGTATATATTGGGATTGTAAAACAATGGTGCCTCCAATAAGAAAGAAATGGACTGAGACTGAAGAGAAAACCCTAATAAACAAGTATGGTGATATGGTCTTAAATGGGACTGTTGCGAAAATGAAACCCTGCGAGAAGAAATAGAAACTGATCGCTTTAAAATGGGGTCCTTCGGTGTTTTTGTGCAAGTAGAAAGAGTTTTTTTTTTTTTTTTTTTTTTTTTTTAAATGATGATTTGAAGATAATTGGACAAATAAAATGTTCTAGACAGGGCGGGACAATAAATAGTGAAAATTTGGTTTTCGTCTACGGTTTTGATCCTATGCGGAATTAAATATAATAAATTAATATAAGTCTTAATTATTGTTTATATGGATTACCAACAAGCACCCTTAATTCTAACAACAATAAATCAAAGCAGATATAATAATGCAGAAAACAAAATCAACACAACAACTTTGTAAATGAATTGGAAAACTTGTGCGAGTAAAAAACCACTCTTGATATTTAGGCTACCAGCCAAAATCCAATATAATGAGAAAAACTTACAGTGATGGTAAAAGGCCTATGGCAGCAACTCCGCCGACTATAATATCTCTAAACTATAATAACCCGAATAACTCATCGAGCCTGCACCAAACAGCCTTCTTCAGAACTTCTGAAGTCTCTAAGCGGATCAACTCTGCAAGCACGCAACGCCGGAACTCCGACTACCAATCTTCCTCCTCGAGAACTCTGAAGGCTTAGGAAATTGGGTTATAGTTGTGTTTATGTACTGACAGTATATCAAAAAAGGATCTCACCAAAATAGAGAAGACAAGAATAATCAATGTAGTCTTCAAGGTGGATTGTCAAAAAGGTTGAAACAAAAGGTCTGTAGGCTATGAATAATATGTTTTCAACACTTATGAAGGTGGCTCAATGTTTGTTTATACAGGTAGGGCAAATGTAAGTTTTTTCTTGTGCAAAACAGACTTAAAAGCGTGTCCAAAATAACCTAATTACGTACGGGCGTTCGAATGCTCCTCAAATGCACCTCAAACGCAAAGTTTCTGCCTTCGGGAGTTCGAACACAAAGACGAACGTAACTCGAACGCACGTCGCGAACTAGTTTTGAGGTACAACTTAAAACACTTGTAACTTTCTCGTCTCTTGGTCAAAACATGCGTTCTTTATATGTACGCGATCTTCTTCGAGTATAATTTCCAATTAATCTGACCTCATGTTGATTGGAGCTCTAAATCTTTTGGAATATTCAAAAGAGTGAACGTCACTCTGATATCTTCATTTGATATTGTCCAAATACTTGTCTAATTGTTCGGAGATCTTCAAGACTCATTACAACTCAATCGAACTTATTTTGTTATGGAAGTCACCAACACACATGGAACTAAAAAATATGATGGTATTTTAGCGGAATAGGTTGGGACGAATAGGTTGGGATTTAACAGAATGTGATTTAACGAGATACTAAATAGGACATGACAATTTTTTTGTCCCTAAAAAAGAAAACGAGATGGGTCCAAAATAATTTTTTTGCCTCGATTATATAAACAAGACGAGATCGGAATCGACAAATCTCGACCCATTCTATTCCGCTGCCAACGCTCGGCAGAACAAGATTTAAGTTTTTCTCCCAGAGGTGGAATGGATTATTTTTGTTCACAAATTTAGTTTCTATACATAATCGTCAAAGATTCACGTTAATTAATTCCTCCGATATGTATCTGCCATTGAGTAATTAGCAAAATTGAACCTCAGTGATCTTTTCCAAATTTCGATTGAAAAAGGGTAAGAAGCAGAAAATATTAGGAAAGGCAAAGTAAAAAAGCAAAAAATAAAATAAAAATTGGTGCAATTTTTTTTAATCCACCACGCCTTGAAATTTCAAATAAATAAAGGGACGGGCTTTAATTTGAAGAATTTGTAGCATTTTTTTTTTCTTTTATACTTGAAGCAATTGACAAAATATAGTTAAATTAGACTATATTGTTATAGGACTCCATCTCCATGTAATGCAAGTATATGCTTAATCTGAAGTTAGATAATAGTAGCCACAAGAAATGAGAATATATACTTGCAACTTATGCGGGTTTATTCAATATATATTTTATTGTAGTTGAAATTAGCACTATTATTTTTCGGAGTAATAATTCAATTTAAGAAAAAATTCTATCATATAACGATGATATCACATCATTCAAAGTAATAATTCAATCATATATTATCATCATGCTAAATAGTACAAAAAAAAAAACTAAATAAATTATAATTTTATTTTAACACAACTTCTATATATTATATAATTGTTAGTCGGTGATATCACGTCATTCATATAATAATAGTATCAAAGAAAAGATTTAAAATTATATGTATAACAATCCATAATTCATTACAATAAATAAATATAAAATAGACATAACTTACAAAAATATTGAGAAAAACTTGTATATCCCAAATAGTACAAACGATACCTCCACCTAAGCAACTGTCTAACCTCAAAATTTGACTTAAAATTAAGATTCAATTAAAAAAAAAATTAAGTGTATAATATGATTTATTTTAATCTTTTATCGTTAAATTTTCCATTTTAAGAACTCACGAATCCTCAGTACAATTCTTTCAGATTATCCCTATTTGTTGGAGTTGGTTCTACGCCGCCGCCGCCGCCACCACCACCACCACCACCACCACCGGAAACTCTAAGACAACTGCTTACAAGAAAAGATTGCCCGAAGGAGGAGGGGAGACGACTTCCAATGGGAAAACAATAGTTATGTAGGAGAGAACTGTCGTAGAAGTTAACTGAAAATGAATTAAATCAAACAATATGACATTTTTAAATATCATGTCTCTCAATTTTTATAAGGTTTTTAAAAATTAGATGATTAGAGGATACTTGAAGTCTAACATGCATAATTATTTCAACTTAAGTATCAAAGTTTTCTCTCTCGAAATAAGAGGAGTTGGTTACAATAATTAATCCTTTTAAAATTTATCTTTTCAATTAAGTTTTTGATAAAATTTTAATACCCTATATCATCTCTAAGGTTAGAATAATTATAGAAAAAACAAATTATGGAAACGTTTGAAATTTCACCTTTAAATTATCCAATCCGGATAAAACCTCCGATTGTTCCAAATTTTTACAAAAAATAGATTCCTAAACTTGAATCCAGAACCTGATAATCACCTTATAGGTTATTTACCTCCAAAACTATACCTCTAATGGGCTATGAGAAATATACTGTTGAAAATTATTTGATATATGCATTTATAAATTAAAATAATCAATTATTTGTTAAAATGTCACATCACCATAAAAAAAATTATAAATGACAAAATTGTCACACTTTTTTTTTTTTTTTTTTTTTTTTTTTTTTTTTTTTATGGGCAATCCTAATGGTAAAGTAGTACAATTTTGGTACAAATTTTGCATCATTTAAAACACTAATCTAGAATCTATTATGTCAATTTTTACTCTTAAAAATATTTCTTAAAATATTCCATTTTTTAAACCCTAAAATCCATTATTATAGTGCAGTGCCGTAATTTTTTTTTTTTAAAAAAAGTGTGCTAGCTGTTGTTATTTGCTATCAAACGTAGGATAGAATCCTAAAACTCCATTTACTAATAATAAAAAAATATTCCTTCATTGACTTTTAACTCACCATAGATTAGTTCTCCAAGTGAATTTTTATTTATTTATTCATTTTTATATGTGATACTCAACCTAAAATAATTTTAAATATAAAGTCTTCCTTCCGGTGGCTTCCTTCATTGACTTTAACACACCGTTGACAAGTTATCCAAATCTAAGAGCCACACTTACCTCTCATTTTTGTTCGAGTCTTTAAATATCTACTTGAAGCCTTGAAAAGTTTGTAAACCTTTCAAGTTTAGCTAGCTTGCTAGGCAGAGATATGAAAATGGCAGGCCAATTATATTCAAAAGTTTTGTTATTTTCTTGCTTTATTATTTTCTCGGTGAATTCTCAAAGCAAGATGATAAAGATCGATCTAATAAACAAGGAGGGTCCGTACCTCGGAATTGTTGTGCCAAATGCCTTTGAAATGAATCCTCTTTTACAGTCTTCATCAGGCTTTCAGGCTCATCACCGGTTTCCCTACTTAGATTTTTCAGGTGATTAGTTATAAAAAGTTTTGTATTTGTCATCAACTTATTCAATTTTTAATTGGGTAATTTATATATTTTTGGATGTGGAAATGGGGTTTGGATTTGGTTATTTAACAAAATCGTGAATGATAATTCGAGATAGAGTTGGTCGAAAATTTTAAATCCTTATCGAGATTTAGGATCTCTTATTGTTTGGTATGAGACTCGAGGTGAAAAATCGTTCAGAATAAAAATTTCAATTGAGATTTAGGATAATTTTTTGCTCTAATAAAGTCAGATCGGGAAAGGATTCTAAACCATTAGTCTAGAGTTGGAGATGATTATTTATCTCGATTCAAAAACACGATTGGGATTAGAAATAAGACGTCCTAATGATCATTCCTAGTTGAAGGGCATAGCTACAATATCCTTGATATTTTAGCATGTTGAACATGAAACATGTATATATTAATTTTAAGTTCGATAATAGAAGTTTCAAGTTTAATGGCCTCCATTTCAAAGTTTAATGGGTCTCCGACGTCATGATTTATGCAAGATTCTTCTTGTTTTACAGGAAGAAGGTTTCGAATTGGACGATTGGGAAATGGTTCGGTTATTATTGTCATGACTGGACTAGGCATGGTTTGTGTTCATATTACAATAATCCTTAATTCCTCATAATTATTCTTTTTAATTAATCAAATATCAAACACTAATTACCATTTTATATATCTTCTTGGAATTTTAAATAGCTTAATGCAGGAATAGGGACACAGTTGTTGGTAAGCCTGTTTAAGGTGACAGGAGTTTTGCATTATGGAATTGCAGGAAATGCAAATCCTGACCTTCAAATTGGAGATGTGACTGTTCCTCAACACTGGGCTCATGTTGGCCTTTGGAATTGGCAGGTAGTTAATTTTATTACACTTCGTCCCGAGTACTCAACAGAGTTAAAATAAACTAGACATAGAGATTTTAGCAGGAAAATAAACATCTTCATAATTTGCAATAGAAAGAAATGGAGTGTATTTTTTTAGTTTTATTCCGTTTTTCGTAAATAAATTGATAGGGATGGAAACATAAATGACATAATATATCTGCTCATTAATATTTTGACGTATATACATAAAGTTCGAAATTGATCAATAATCATGGGGAGATAAAATTATTCATTAACATATATCATTCATTCATTGGCTTAGTGTATTGAATCTGTCTCATATAAGTTTCTCTTTATTTTCAGTTTTTGAAATCGTGACCAAACAAATAGCAAATTAACATTTGACATGCTAAGCACAACCTTCTTGCACTAAAATATTAAGTGGATATTATTATACCACCACTACAATAAAATCACTTTTGATAGCATTATGAAGTTGATTTTTTTTTCCACAAAATGCTATTAAATGTTAATTTTGGTAACATTTTATTAAAAATGCTATATTTAAATATCCAAGTGCTAACATTTTACTTTTTATAATATTTTATATCATATTAGTAGCATTTTTATAATTATCATGTATCATATCAAGTAATATACCACTTTTAGAATGTCATTAAAAAAACACTATTTGATAATATTTGAAAAATGATACCAAAGACACCTGAAAATATTAATTTTCTGTAACATTTGATCTTCAATTAGTAGCATATTCTTAAATGTTACATATAATTATAAGTCACATAACATTTTAAAATTGCTACAAAAAATTTAATTAGTAACATGCCACTTTAAAACTACCTCTAATTTTTTTATAATTTATATTGTTATATTTATTAATTGTGAATGTTAAAATTACATTCTTTTGTCTTGGTGGTACCAAAGCTCCACTCTTAAAGTGGAATTCTAGGAAGCTCCACTCTTAAAGTGGAAGTCTAGGTTCTAGTCACCATTCAAAAAGATCCAGATTCGGTCCGGATCCGGACGATTCGGATGGACTCAGATTCGGATCCGTAAAAAATTTTTATGGACCCGGGTCTTTATATTTAAGACCCGGATTTAACAGGGTCCGGATACGGGTCCGGGTGATTCTGGACCCGGGTATCTGGGACCCGGTTAAATTTTATAAAAAAAAGTATAAAAGAAAATGAAAATCCCTAGTTCTCTAATCAGTTCATCATTCTTCATCTTCATCACGTTCTCACTCAGTGGAGGAACAATGTGATATTGTTAATACTTAATATTAAACAGTGGAGTTTAAAAAAAAAAACAAACAAACAGTGGAGGAACAAGATGCTTGCGGATCCCGGGTCCGGACCCATATGAGTTTTTCCGGGTCCGTATCCAGACTGGAGACATCTGAAGTGCTTGCGGACCCGAATCTGGGTCCGAACCCGAATTTTACCATCTCTAATAACCACACCATACTTACAGTATAATTATAAGTAGGTTGGTAGATTGGGTTAATTGGGGCTTGGTCCCAAATTTTTAATTAAATTAATCACTTTTTTGATAATATTTTTTAAATGTTATGAATAATAAAATTTAGCAGTATTGAATACTATATTATAAATCATAACATCCGTAAAAATGTTATTTTTCATTTTTGATAACATTTTTTTGGATGCTACTATATGCAGTTTTTGTTGTCCTTGTTTATTCTCATCTGTATTGTAAACAGAGATATGGAGATGGGCCTAATGATGAGCTAGCATTAGAATCTAATGGAGATTACACCAGGAAAATCGGCTACCTAAAGTTTTCCGATTACACAATTGAAACAACAAATAATAATTCTTCCTCGGATAATCTTCTTAACAATGTTTGGTATCAACCCGAAGAGATTTTTCCAGTTAATGGAACTCCAGAAGTAAGGCAGCACGCTTTCTGGGTTCCTGTCGACAAACATTTCTATCAACTTGCTAAATCACTTGAGGTACTACTACTACTATATGTTTTCAGTATAGTTCTTAGTTGAGTTTATGCTTATTACTGAATTGTAGAGATTCATAACTTAACTCGATCCAAATATTAACTTGAGAGTTGAGGGTTTTCTTGTGTTTATATTCTTATACCAAGATCACTTCTCACGTACAGGTTGGTCTGTTGCCTGGTTTGTGTTACATTGATAGGCAGCGCATGAGCCCACTTGTGCATGAGATTGACTCTAATATCATGTTGAAAATATTTATGGATCTAACTCAACTTAAAGCTAATATGTTGAGATTTCTATATGGAATATGAGCCATACACGAGTGGGCCCACGCTATCGACTCACGTGACATAGAGTAGGAAAAAAGACCAATTTGTACGTGAGGAGGGAGAGTATTGACGGAATGAATGAACTTAAAGTATAAGTATTAGGCAATCCTTTGCTTTCAAACTAAATTTTAGGTTTAGGTAGGTTCATGAATTTCAACATGAATCAATGAGATTAAATGATTTCACGTAAAATCCACATTAAATAAATATTTAAACTTAGCTCAGAATTGAATAACCATCCTTTAGTAAACATCACAAATTAATTTGCTTTGCAATTCAAGTTGAGCTGAAAAGAATTGATGGGTATATATGTGCAGAATTTAAAGCTGAATGGATGTGTGAATAGTACAACTTGCTTACCAAGAACACCAATGGTGGTTAGGGTTCAAAATGGGGTTTCTGCTAATGTGTTTGTAGATAATAAAGCTTACAGAGAATTTTTGAACACCAAGTTCAATGCAACTGCAGTTGATATGGAAACTGCAGCAATTGCTCTGGTCTGTCACCAGCAAAACGCCCCGTTTATAGCATTTCGATCACTGTCTGATTTAGCAGGTGGAGGTTCTGCTGCTTCTAATGAAGCTGCCATATTTTCTTCTATAGCTTCTGAAAATGCAGTTGCTGTTCTTCTTAGATTCATTGCCTTATTGTCTTCGTCATCTCACATAAATTCGTAGTTAAATTCCATAAATAATTTAATAAATGGAATTAAAAATAAAACTTGTTTAATAAACAGACCAGTTCTACTTCTGGGCACTGTAATGCTGGGGCTATTAAGCCATAATTGCTTTGTAATAAAATAGTATTTGTGAAATAAAAGTTGATAATACAATTTTCATTTTACTGTATCAAATTATGATCCATATGAATTTAGCCATTATAATTGAAAAACAATGTGGTTAAAATGTAACTGCATGAATAGAAAATAAAATAAAAAATTATTGAAATATTGAAAGAAATTGTCAAAACCTAATAGACATTATCATCAAATTGACATACCTCAATCCTAATTATCAACAAATTGCCAAACCCTAACCCTAACCCTAATTAAAATCAAATTGTCAAATATGGTTTAGCACTACAGCAGGAGTCATTAAAATCAAATTGCCAAACCCTAACCCTAACCCTAATTAAAATCAAATGGTCAAATGGTCCAATTTGACATGTAATCGTCAAAAAATCATAGCGTTGATATTTTTAATTATGATGCGGTTAATTAAAATAGAATAATAAGTTTGACAAAAATAACAAAAAAATAAAGGTTTTCTTTTCTTTCTTTCTTTCTTTTAAAATAAAACAACTGTGAACTCCAGGTAAAAACAATTAAATAAAGGGGAAAATTATTGTTCGAATACATCAAATTTAAAACGACGTCATTTTGATTTCGCCTTTTACTAAATTCGGATAAAGTAACAATACTCTTAAAATAAAAAGTTGAATTCCCAATAATTGACTAATTTAAGTAGTATTAGGCAACAAGCACATTGACATAATTATGTAATCCCTAAGATTTTGTCATATTTATGTTTGGAAAAGAATGTGTAAAATTATATTGATTTTGCAAGACACATGGGCATAGTTGGGTTGGAAAAAAAAAAAAAACGCTTTCAAATATTTATTTTGCAACCTTAATCAATAACCAAACACTTAAAAATTAGAAATAAAAATATAGAACCTGAAATGTGTTCTTCTACACTTTGAATGCTATGCAAATATTCGTCAAGGCGAGAATTTGATTCTCTTACTTTAAGATAATTTAAACCCGCTCTCGATATTTACAGTTTTGTCGTTGTTATATTTTAAGATACAATAATCTCTTTTTTGTTAGTAGCACTTCAAACAAAGAACTATCAACTAAGAGTTTGGTTGAAACACTCTCTACACAAAATGGACTTCTAAAACATAATTAATGAATAATCTTAAATCACTTTTGGTTACTTTTCCAAGAGGTACCTCTTGTTGATGGTGTTTTTTAGGCACTATGATATTTAAGCAGCACGGCAGGGGTAAAAGGGTAAATTCCCTCATTGGTCAAAATCATAAAAAAAAAACCATCATGACCGACCACATAAGTGAGGGTCGAGCACTTAAGATTGGTAACCCGACCACTTAAAGATCGGATGACCGGGCATTATCAGATCGACAGCAGCATTCTCAGTTCAAAAGACCATCGTGACCGACCTCATGAAGACCGGGAATATGGCGGGATATGCTCCAGAAGATAAGTTATCCTACTTTCATGGGGAAAACTGATGAGTCAGTGTCCAAATAGGATAAAAGAAGTGAAGATAGTTTTAATTAGGAATCCTTATGGGAAAATGAATAGTTTTGACTAGGAATCCTTATGGGAAAAGGAAATTGTTTCAACTAGGAAATTCTTGTACAAATAGGAATATGATTTCTTCACCATTATAAATAGGAGGGTATAGTGAGTGTAGAAGGGAGGACAAGAGAAAGAGAGAACAGTAAAAAAGGAGAAAGAGAGGAACAAAGGGAGAGCATTAAGAATCATCATCAGAATCATTACCATCAGACTTGTAAAAAACAAGAAGCAGAGCTGAGAAGCGTGTTTGAGTAATAAAAGTATCATCCTTTTTGTGCCCGTGGACGTAGGTCGGACCAAAATCCACCGAACCACGTTAAATCTCCTTGTCGATTGGCGTATTTATCTGTCTTTTGCTAAGTTTGCTTTTGGTCCCCCATAACCAAACAAATTCACTATTGAGGGAGTATTGTCTCGGGAGTAATATTCACATATTACCCCTGAGACCGAAATCAGCCGTCAACAGTTGGCGCCGTCTGTGGGGAACTCAACAAAAAACGGCTCGCGTAGTAAGACGATGGCAGAAGGTGGAAATCACCAATCGTCGGGGAATCCGGCTACAGATTGGATGAAGAAGATAGAAGAAAGCATAAGGAATGACAGAGAGGATAGTCAGACCCTCCTAAAAACCATGATGGACCGACTGGAGAAAATGGAAGGGGGGAACCGCGAGAAGCCTGAAACCAGAGCAAATCAAAGAAGATGAGAGATAGTAGATGGAAAAAGGGTCGCCGATGTGAGTGATGACGATGAATCGATGAGGAAGGGTCCCTACGGGATGAGGTCCGTAGTGGTAGAAAAATATTTACAAACGAAGGATACGTGGGAAGAAGAAGAGGGGAGACAATCACCATATTCTTCCTATGATAGCCCCCGCGACACCAGAGGTGGAAATATGAAGCATGGTGAAACTGGACAGGAAGTCTCAAGTCATGAGGAACGCCGCACCCGTGGTGACAGACACGAAGGAGGCCACAGGAGGCGGCATAGTGACACAGATGGCAGTATAAAGTCTTGGTTAAGAAAAGAAATGGCCAAATTGGGAGTAAACCCCAAAATTGATACAGTAGATGCTCGGGACGGTGAGGATGAATCTCCATTCACAGAAGAAATAAGGTCGGCAAAATTCCCAAGACATTTCAACATGCCATCCATGACGCCCTACAAAGGCCATTCAGATCCAAAGTCCCATAGTGAAAGTTTCGTCCTATTGATGGAGGTCCAAGTGGTAGTAGGGGATGTGATGAGTGGTATTTATACCACTATTTCCCACTCATTTTACCTAATATTTTGTTTAGTTTCTCGGGTTTGATGAACGTTTTGATATGTTTTATTTTATTTTGCAGATAAAATAATATCGGGACTTAATGAAATCATTTAGGATGAAATGTGGATCAAATAAGGGCAATTATTGGACTTGATATATTAATTTTGGAGATTGGAAACTTGAAAGGGCGTTTTTGACGAAGTGCAGTTTTGGAAATTCCAGTTTTGCGCATCTGTCGTATTTTGGGCATAACTTTTTACTCCGATATCGAATTGAGCTGATTCAAGTTTCAGATTAAAGAAGACTCAACGATCGACAACTTTGAAAGAGCAAATATTTTCAAATTATGATGATTTCATGACCGAAATTTATGAACCATCCAGAAGTGTGTGGAGTGTAATTATTAAAAGTCATTATCAATCATTTTCAAAGCAAAATATTAATTAATTAATAATTAATAAAAATGATCAAATCAACACCAAACAAGATAAGCAATTAGTGGAGCAATTATGGATTTGGTGGAGTAATTAGTGGAGAAATTAATAATGGATTTGGTGGATGATTTGATGGATGATTTGATGGAGGCAAAATTTTGCCTATAAATACCAAGCCATTTCATTTGTAAAATTCATACTTTCTTCTTTGAAATTCTTAATGAATAAATAAAAAGATTGTATCTAGTTTGTTTATTTTTAGTTTTCAGTAATTAATTTTCAGTTTCGCACTTTCTTTTCTTTACTTTTCAGTTTTTACTTTCCGCAATTTACTTTTACGCACAGTACTTTTCTTTCTTTAATTTTTCAGTTTTTACTTTTCAGTAATGAGGAGGTAATTCCCAAGCTAGGGTGAAAGGTAATTCTTTTACTATTACTATTTAGATTAATCTCCCTTAAAAATAATATATTCACTATTTAAAATACTGATTAATAAAGGATACCGCTATATTGGTCGGTTGGCAATTCAAGTTAATCTGGTTTAAACCTGACTAATCAAGGATACCGCCAGATTGGTCGGTTGGTAAATTTATTTTGGTACCGCCTTTATGGCTGGATTATGGACAAATATTACCGCCTATATGGCTGGTTGGACTTAATTTGACTTAATCAGGATACCGCCAGATTGGTCGGTTGGTAAAATAATATCACAAGTTTATATATTATTTTATGGGAGATATCTAAATTAGTAGTAGTAAAAGTAATTCCTTTTACCTTAGCATTTTATTTTATTGTAATTTACTTTTCAGCTTTTACTTTACCGCAATTACTTTCAAGCATTTTCATTTTATGTCTTTTACTTTTAAGTTTTTATTAGCCCTAGTTATGTGTGATAACTAAATTAGTTATCTAGGGTTGTGATGAAATCCAATATCACCGTTTTATAAGGGTTAGATTATAGCTTGGGTAATATAAAGATTTATTTATTGTGTCTTAAACTTAATGTTTTTTCATTAATTGGCCATTAATAAAATTGATCTGGTAAATCTAAAATGAACTAGACATAGGGATTTTAGGTTTCAGCCTTAGACTTAATAGCCCACGATTTCCTTGAGGATAGATAACCCTTTAATAGATTTCCTTACAGGATAGGAATATACCTGTCGGGCGGGGGTAGCCATAATTGGAACTTAACTTAATGAATCCAGATAATTGGTTGACATAGACATATGGTTCAATTGGGTTAAACTGGGTATTTGTGTCTGACCATCGACAGAGGCTTAACATAATTTAGTGTTCCAGTTAATAAATCAATATATTACCCAACTTTAAGATAACCACTTCATCTTTAAAATGATATTGGAAGAAATCACAACCCAGATAGTTTTTAATATTGAATTTTCTTAAAACATATTTTCGACAATTTTATTTACTTGCTTTTAAATTTAGAATCGTCACCATTTCAAATCAATCAATCAAAACAGCTTGTTAGATACTAGTAATCATTTGACCTCATAAAATAATAGTTTTGATATTAAGTCCTCGTGGATCGATATTTTTATACTACTTGAACGATACGTGCGCTTGCGTTATACGTGTGTGTTTACGCCGGTCAGGATGCCATTAGCAAAGTATTCCCCCTAACCTTGGGCGGGTCTGTCATTCTGTGGTTCAGAAGTCTTGCCCCGGTAAGCATCAGTAGCTTCGCTCAACTCAGAAGGTCATTTGTTCAACACTTCAAAGGGGCCTGCGTCCCAAGAAAATGGTGGGAGAATTGAGACTGATGAAGCAGGGGGATGATGAGCCCCTGAGGAATTTTATTGAAAGATACCACAATTTGGTGCTCGAGGTCGAAGCGTACGAGTCATCAGAAGCGCTAGAAAGTCTCAAGGGAGGTGTTGAAGGTCAGAAGTTGTGGACTCACCTGAGGATTCAAGACGTATCAGATTATGCCACTGCCCTGGAGTTGGCCAGGAATTTTATCTTAATAGAGGAGGAGAAAAAGATTGCCCGGGGAGTAGACACCCGAAAGGCTAAGATACTCAGGTCAGACAATCAGTGGGATTCGATTAGAAATTTGAGGAGACCAATCCCGGAGCAAGAAGAAACTCAGACCGACACCTTCGAGTAGTCATGTTCAAAAGATAAAGTCATATGTCCAGTCAACCGTGTCGCGGGAGAACATATACACCACCCTGAACAAACCTATGGCCCAGATAGTTCTGGAAATCCAGGATAAAGGTCTGTTGGCCGAGCCTAATTTGAAAATGTTCCCGATTGAGGAGGGAAATAGTATGGCATATTGTATCTACCATAACGTAAGGGGACATGCCACGAATGAGTGCAGAGACCTGCGGGAGCAGGTGGAAGACTTGGTGAAAGAAGGCTATCTCAGTGTGTACATAGACCATTCGGTTTTTGAGGTCGACCAAGTTGATAGCGGAAGTCATCCGGTCGGATGTGTGGAATGCTGAGATGCAGAAAGAATGTATTAGAATAGTCTTGCTTGTAGTGACCCTTGTAGAGTTGCAAGAAAGACAACGATCCCAAAAAGGTGAGTAAGACATTTTCTGTCTTAGGTTGACATTTGATTATGCTTTTTTGTTATAGATCACACAATGGTTTTGATATGTGTTTTAACGGCTCGGGTCTGCTCTTGTACCGCCGAGCCGATGTTTCTTTCCGGCTCGGGTCTGCTATTGACCGCCGGGACCGATGTTTCTTTCTCTTCCGGCTCGGGTCTGCTTGGTACCCCCGGGACCGATGTTTCTTTCCGGCTCGGGTCTACTATTGTACCGCCGGGACCGATGTTTCTTTCCCGGCTCTGGTCTGCTCTTGTACCGCCGAGACCGATGTTTCTTTCCGGCTCGGGTCTGCTCTGTACCGCCGATACCGATTCTCTTTTCGGCTCGGGGCTGGATTTCGTTCCGCCGAGGCCGCATGTTTATTCGGCTCGGGGCTGGATTTCGTTCCGCCGAGGCGCTTGGTTATTCGACTCGGGGCTGGATTTTTGTTCCGCCGAGGCCTTAATGGTTTATTCCGATTCGGAGTCGGGTTACGTCCCACCGAGTCGGCTTCTTTGGACTGGGGATGTAACATTCCCCCAGACCAAGTCTTTCTTTTAGCTCGGGGTCGGGTTAACGTCCCACCGAGTCGGCTTCTTTGGACTGGGTATGTAACTTCCCCCAGAGCCAAGTCTTTCTTTCCCTTTCACCAGCTCGGGGTCGGGTTAAGTCCAACCACCGAGTCGGCTTCTTTGGACGGGGGATTGATGAGCGGAAAATATATCAATATTTACCGCCCCTTTTACTTAATATTTTGTTTAGTTTCTCGGGTTTGATGAACGTTTTGATATGTTTTATTTTATTTTGCAGATAAAATAATATCGGGACTCAATGAAATCATTTAGGATGAAATGTGGATCAAATAAGGGCAATTATTGGACTTGATATATTAATTTTGGAGATTGGAAACTTGAAAGGGCGTTTTTGACGAAGTGCAGTTTTGGAAATTCCAGTTTTGCGCATCTGTCGTATTTGGGGCATAACGTTTTTACTCCGATATCGGATTGAGCTGATTCAAGTTCCAGATTAAAGAAGACTCAAGATCTACAACTTTTAAAGAGAAAATATTTTCAAATTATGATGATTTCATGACCGAAATTGATGAACCATCCAGAAGTGTGTGGAGTGTAATTATTAAAAGTCATTACATCATTTTCAATCATTTTCAAAGCAAAATATAATTAATTAATAATTAATAAAATTATCAAATCAACACCAAACAAGATAAGCAATTAGTGGAGCAATTATGGATTTGGTGGAGTAATTAGTGGAGAATTAATAATGGATTTGGTGGAGAATTTGATGGATGATTTGATGGAGGCAAAATTTTGCCTATAAATACCAAGCCATTTCATTTGTAAAATTCATACTTTCTTCTTGAAATTCTTAAGAATAAATAAGAAGATTGTATCTAGTTTGTTTATTTTTAGTTTTCAGTAATTAATTTTCAGTTTCGCACTTTCTTTTCTTTACTTTTCAGTTTTTACTTTCCGCAATTTACTTTTACGCACAGTACTTTTCTTTCTTTAATTTTTCAGTTTTTACTTTTCAGTAATGAGGAGGTATTTCCCAAGCTAGGGTGAAAGGTAATTCTTTTACTATTACTATTGATTAATCTCCCTTAAAAATAATATATTCACTATTTAAATACTGACTTAATAAAGGATACCGCTATATTGGTCGGTTGGCATTCATTTAATCTGGTTTAAACCTGACTATCAAGGATACCGCCAGATTGGTCGGTTGGTAAATTTATTTTGGTACCGCCTTTATGGCTGGATTATGGACAAATATTACCGCCTATATGGCTGGTTGGACTTAATTTGACTTAATCAGGATACCGCCAGATTGGTCGGTTGGTAAAATAATATCACAGTTTTATATATTATTTTATGGGAGATATCTAAAATAGAGTTAAAAGTAATTCCTTTTACCTTAGCATTTTATTTTATTGTAATTTACTTTTCAGCTTTTACTTTACCGCAATTACTTTCAGCATTTTACTTTATGTCTTTTACTTTTAAGTTTTTACTAGCCCTAGTTATGTGTGGTAACTAAATTAGTTATCTGGGGTTGTGATGAAATCCAATATCACCGTTTTATAAGGGTTAGATTATAGCTTGGGTAATATAAAGATTTATTTATTGAGTCTTAAACTTAATGCTTTTTATTAACTGGCCATTAATAAAATTGATCTGGTAAATCTAAAATGAACTAGACATAGGGATTTTAGGTTTCAGCCTTAGACTAATAGCCCACGATCTTCCTTGAGGATAGATAACCCTTTAATAGATTTCCTTACAGGATAGGAATATACCTGTCGGGCGGGGGTAGCCATAATTGGAACTTAAACTTAATGAATCCAGATAATTTGGTTGACATAGACATATGGTTCAATTGGGTTAAACTGGGTATTTGTGTCTGACCATCGACAGAGGCTTACACATAATTTAGTGTTCCAGGTTAATAAATCAATATATTACCCAACTTTAAGATAACCACTTCATCTTTAAAATGATATTGGAAGAAATCACAACCCTAGATAGTTTTTAATATTGAATTTTCTTAAAACATATTTTCGACATTTTATTTACTTGCTTTTAAATTTAGAATCGTCACCATTTCAAATCAATCAATCAACAATCTGTTAGATACTAGTAATCATTTGACCTCATAAAATTAATAGTTTTGATATTAAGTCCTCGTGGGATCGATATTTTTATACTACTTGAACGATACGTGCGCTTGCGTTATACGTGTGTGTTTACGCCGGTCAAGTTTTTGGCGCCGTTGCCGGGACTTAGTCTTTTACTATTAGTTTAGGGGTTAGATACCTTTACTTGTATCTAATTTCTTTTTACTTATTATTTCTGTTTTCTTGTGTTTCAGGTTCTTAGAACACTTCATGAGACGAACCAGAAGCTTTGAACTCCGACACTTGACCTAGAAATTGAAAGAACCATCAGACAGTTGAGAAGAGAAAGGCGAGAAGGCCAAGAAGCTTTAGTCAACATGGAACCTGAACCTTTGATCGTTGCACCACCAATTCCCATTCGAGACAGAACCATTCCGATGGTTGACAGACTCATTTCCTGTATTGTACTTCCTCCCTTACCAGCAAATGCGTGTGACATCAAAACATGCATTCAGATGATTCAGCAGTCAGTTCAATTTGGAGGGAATGCAACTGAAGATCCTAACGCCCACATCAGCAACTTCCTGGAAGTTTGCGGCACTTTCAATTACAACCGAGGAGCTGAAGAAGCAATGAGATTGCGGGTTTTTCCATACTCTTTGAAAGACAGAGCAAAGGCCTGGCTACATTCACTACCAGCAGGTTCCATCACAACATGGAACACCCTAGCCACCAAATTCCTTGCAAAGTACTTTCCACCAGCCAGAACAGCAAAACTGAGAAATGACATCACATCCTTTGTGCAGCAAGATTCAGAATCCATGTACGAAGCTTGGGAAAGATACAAAGATCTGCTCCGGAAATGTCCTCACCATGAGATTCCAAAATGGCTTCAAGTCCAAACTTTCTATAATGGACTTTCTGGATTGATGAGAACCACTATTGATGCTGCTGCTGGAGGAGCTTTGATGTCAAAAGGAGAAGATCAAGCCTGGGACCTAATCGAAGAGATGGCCAATAACAATTCCTTGTGGCCAACAGAAAGGAGCTTGATTCAAAGAATTGCAGGAATTTATGAAGTTGGAGCCAACACAGCAGTTAGTGCCAAACTGGACCAGATATGCAAATTCATGGAGACTCTCAACACTCAAAGCAATATTGGAGCAACAAGTTCAACATATGGAGGAGCACCAGAGCCAACTCAACCTGAAGAGACGGTGAATTATGTCAACAATTTCAACAGACAGGGAAACAATCCATATTCCAACACCTACAACCCAGGGTGGAGGAATCATCCCAATTTTTCATGGAGCAACAATTCTGGACAAAGGAACATCCACCACCAGGATTTCAACCAGAACTATCCACCCCTGAATTCCACAGCAGAACAAAAGCCAGGAGCAGACAAATGAACCAGGCATAACAGAAGTGCTGACTCAGTTAAAAAGTATGATGCTATATTTCAATCTCAAGCGGCATTAATTCAAAGTCAATCTGCTTCTATTAAAGCACTAGAGAATCAAATGGGACAACTGGCAAATGCTCAGAGTTACAGACCGCCAGGTACCCTTCCTAGCAACACAGAGCCAAATCCAAGGAACATGGGGAAGGAGCAATGTCATGCCATCATGTTAAAGAGCGGTACTGAAATCAACAAAGATGTTGGAGTCAATTCAACTGGAGGAAGTTCCAAAAGAAACAAAGCAACAAATGGAAGAAAAAGAAGCAAAGGAAAAAGAACAGATCACTCCACCTCCACCTTTTCCTCAACGTCTTCAGAAGAATAAATTGGACAAGCAATTTTCTCGGTTCCTGGAGATTTCAAAAAGCTGCATATCAACATTCCATTTGCAGAAGCGTTGGAACAAATGCCCACCTATGCCAAATTCATGAAAGATATTCTTTCACGAAAGCGGAGATTGGGGGATTACGAGACAGTAGCATTAACAGAAGAATGCAGTGCTATCATTCAGAGGAAACTTCCCCCAAAGTTGAAAGATCCTGGCAGTTTCACTGTTCCTTGCGTCATAGGAGAACATAACTTTGGTAAGGCTTTATGTGATTTAGGTGCTAGTGTTAACTTGATGCCTTTTTCTATTTTCAGGAAATTACAGATTGGAGAAACAATGCCAACTTCAGTCTCACTGCAACTTGCTGATAGAACGCTCGTATTTCCAAGAGGCGTAGTTGAGGATGTGCTGGTCAAGGTTGACAAATTCATTTTCCCAGCAGATTTTATTGTCCTTGATATGGAGGAAGACGCAGACGTGCCAATCATCCTCGGGAGACCGTTCTTGGCTACAGGTCGAACCATTATTGATGTACAAAAAGGAGAACTAACCATGAGGGTACAGGACCAAGAAGTAACATTCAATGTTTTCAAGGCCATGAATTTTCCAGATGATGAAAAGAATGAGGAATGTTTCAAACTCGATGTGATACACAGTACCATTCAGAACTCTGATGAAAGACAAAGTTCTACTGACAAACTTAAAACATGTCAATTGCCTGTGGAGCCTAAAGATAAAGCATCTTTTGCACTGAAAGAGCCAATTCTTGCTCTACAAGCAACAGAAGAGAAAAAGTTCCACCAGCTCAACGAATTGGAGGAATTTCACAATCAGCCTTTTGAGATGCCAAATTGTACAAAGAAAAGGCAAGAAAAGACATGATGAGAAGTTAGTGCGCATACAACTGGAACCAGGGCAGAAGGTACTGTTAAACAAATCAAGGGTGAAATCTTCCCATGGAAGCCAAAATCACGGTGGTCAGGTCCATTTGTGATCACCAAAGTTTTACCAAATAGAGCCGTTGAGATACATGATCCTGACGCTAACAAAACTTTCAAGGTTAAAAACAAGCGTGTCAAGCACTACTGGGGAGAATCATTTGAGCGACAAAAAGAAAGTGTTACACTTTCAGATCCAGCTTAACGTTCGAGAAGTCAAGTCTGGCTGACGACTTTAAACTTAGCGCTAGCAGGGAGGCAACCCATGCAATTTTTGTATATATTGTGATTTGGTGTGATTTAATTTTGTGTGTTTTATTTTTGCAGGTTTAGTCATTTCAAGATGGAAGAAGCTTTCGCAAATCTTCACAAGCAATTTCCTTCTCTCCCTCCAAAATCTCTGATGAAAGTTACAAAGCTCGCTTGGAACGGATGAGGTATTAACAATCCATGGTATTCCTAATGATATTCGTTGGGTAATTGAAGCACGAGTCCGATTGGCAGGTGAGTCTTCTGACTCTTTTATTTCACATCTGCCTGGTTTTGGAAGAAGCACCTATGCAAAGAAACGTAGAGCTAAGCAAATGGGTGTTTGTTTTAAATGTGCACGATTAATTGCAACACTCGTTGTCGTTCTTTAGGAATGGTGTCTGATAATCGCGAAGACAAAATTAAATTCATTAGGGATGGCTTGAGTAAGGAGTCTTTAGATGATATATCTTCAACTCTTGAGACGCATCCCAGTGGATATGTTCACATGCCATTCGCAAATTACATACACAATTCCAAAAAGAAAGACAACAGTAAAGTCTCGGGAATCTGACTCAAAAAGACCCTGTTTGCCAATTTATAAGAAAATTGGATGGGAAGCTTGTCCCTGACGCATAGACGTCAATCAAGCCGTTACTTTTCTTGTAAATATTATATCTCTTTGTCTTTTCTTAATAATTGTGATTTGTTTTGTTGTTTTCTTTTATTTTCTCCGACAGGATCCAGACCTTTTTGACTATCACGATATTATTTCGCTACTAATCGTCCTCTGGAAGATACTTGTGCTATTATTACTCACCCTTTTCAGGTACTATAAATTCAGCTCGTCATTGCACTTTTGAAGGCATCCAGAGTTGAAAGAAATACAAAAAAAAATGGAAGCCACTTCAAGAAGACGAGTTGAAAACATCTGTGTGTTTTGCGGTAGTAGTGTTGGTACTAACCACAATACATAGAAGCAGCACAGGAATTGGGTCGAGTCTTAGCTGCAAGGAATATGCACTTAATATATGGCGGAGGCAATCTTGGATTATGGGGATCGTTTCAAAGGCCGTACAGGAAGGAGGCAGTCATGTTTTGGGAATCATCCCAAAACCCTTGGCAGAGGCAAATCTTATTGGTCATCAAACGGAGAGGAACTGATCGTGCCAGGTATGTCTGAACGCTGGTAGAAATGATTAACCGTGCTGATGCTTTTATTGCTTTGCCAGGTGGCTTGGGTACATTGGAGGAAATTTTTATAGTTCTATCTTGGGCGAACCTGAACATACACCAGAAACCACTTGGATTGCTAACGTTGATGGATTTTATGATTTTCTTTGTGTGTTTCTTGATGATGCTCGGAGAAATGGGTTCGTGTCAAAACCTATGAAAGAACTCCTCTTTACTGCCAGAACTGCTCCGGATCTAATAGACCAACTCATAGCCTATGAACCACAAAGTTGACCCTATCATTTCAAAGATAAAATGGTCTGAGGACGATCGTGGTAAGAGGCGTCGAATAAATCTGGATCTTAACCTTTAATTTCCTGTAAATTTCAGCTAACCAGGTATTATTTTCTAAACTCTTCTTTCACTGTTTAAGACATTGGGGACAATGTCTCATTTAGGTTTGGGGGAGAGGAATAGTTAATAGTACTTGTTTGTATTGTGTTTTTATTTTTAGTCCAAAATTTTTCGAAAAATACAAAAAAATTGAAATTTTTCAAAAATTACAAAAATATTTTGCATTTTTGTGTTTTTATTTTAACTAAAAGGTGAAATTGGTAAGAATAGCCGAGTAAGGATTTTCCACTCCTGAGACGTATCTCAAACCTTTATTTCGAAACAAGTTAATTTTTGTTTATTTCATTTTGAATTATTTAATTTGTGAATTCTCCATAATACTGACTAAAATGAATCTTCATATGCTCAGTTGACAGTATTATCAACATGCATAGTAACATACAGACATGAGCTGTAATTGAAAAGTTTGTAATATTTCGTGCTCTAGTTTAATTGGAGGAAACATCTTAAAAGTTATGGAATAAAAAAAAATCAAAAAAAAAAAAAAAAAGTATCTAAGATCCGGGTTATTAAGTCTGTAAGGGTGTTTTAACACCTAGTGCCCTAAAACCAACTGGTTTGGGAGTCATGGCCCAAACTCGTTACATGGATCAAAGATACTGCAAAATATATATATCTGAAGTCTGAGTAATTAAGTTCGTAGGGGTGTCTTAACACCTGGTGCCCTAAAGCCAACTGGTTTGGGAGTCACCGACCCAAACTCGCTACATAGACGGAAGATATTGTATATAAATAAAAAGTCAAAATTCAGAAAAATCAAAGAAAAAAATCAGAAAAATCAGAAAATATTCCATTGCTACAAAAAGGTGTGAAATCTGATAGAACTTTAGGACAAAAATATTACTCTCTTATCAACTGCACTTATGACTGTTGTGGGCAAAAATGAGTTGTTTAATATTTGGTTAGCTGTGTATTGAAGAATGGTAAAAATAATCGGAGAATTTACTTATTTAGTAATTTAGAAAGAAACAAAACAACTAGAAACTTGTAGTAGAAGTTTCACCTGATTAGTCACTATCTTCTTTATTCTCTTTTTCTCTTGTCTTTTTGCTTTTGTGTGCATTAGTTTTACTACATTCTTACTTTTGTAAAAATGTTGTGGGTATCATTGCTGTAAGCCCTCACGAGACTACAACTCGTCCACTAGGGACACCTAGGGTTTAAAGGCTTGTTGCATATGCTAAATGCAACCGTAATCCCTACGAAAGTGGCTTAGTTTAATTTTTTCATTTAATTTATTATTTTGCTCGAGGACTAGCAAAATATTAGGTTTGGGGGTGTGATGACCGGAAAATATATCAATATTTACCGCCCCTTTTACTTAATATTTTGTTTAGTTCTCGGGTTTGATGAACGTTTTTTGATATGTTTTATTTTATTTTGCAGATAAAATAATATCGGGACTTAATGAAATCATTTAGGATGAAATGTGGATCAAATAAGGGCATTATTGGACTTGATATATTAATTTTGGAGATTGGAAACTTGAAAGGGCGTTTTTGACGAAGTGCAGTTTTGGAAATTCCAGTTTTGCGCATCTTTCGTATTTTGGGCATAACTTTACTCCGATATCGAATTGAGCTGATTCAAGTTCCAGATTAAGAAGACTCAACGATCTACAACTTTGAAGAGAAAATATTTTCAAATTATGATGATTTCATGACCGAAATTTATGAACCATCCAGAAGTGTGTGGAGTGTAATTATTAAAAGTCATTATCAATCATTTTCAAAGCAAAATATTAATTAATTAATAATTAATAAAAATGATCAAATCTGTGAGTTCCATTTTATTGGCATGTGTCCGTGACAAAATAGTTCAATTGAGTTGTAATCTTTCATGAAGATCTTTGTGCAATTGGACTGGTTTCTGGCTGCTGTGCATCAGACATGCGTTCGTGGTGCGTTCGTTGCAGTGTTCGAACGATTAGCGTTAGTGATGCGTTCGTTTATGGGTTCGAACGTGTGGCGTTTGTGGCACGTTCTCTATTGGGTTCGAACGGGAGCATTCCAGAGAGCAAACGTTCGAGGCACGTTCTTGTGAGGTTCGAACGGGAGCATTCCAGAGAGTTCACGTTCGTTGTGCGTTCGATTGACGTTCGAACGAGTCTTCACAGAAAGGGCGCGTTCGTGTAGCGTTCTAGTAAGCGTTCGAACGCGACTGCGATCTGGACGCGTTTTGGCCTGCAAAACCCTAGGTTTTCACCCTACCTATAAATATAACCCTTAGCCGCCATTCCCCTTTAGTTGAAAGAGCTGAAACACTTTTCCCTTGAGCCTAAATCTCACAAAGCTTTCAACTCTATTTGATTCCACCATTGAAGACTTCATCATCTCTTGTCTTCTCTATTAATGGTGAGAATCATTCTTTGATAAACCTTCAACACAACATAACCCAAAATCCCTAATCCTTTAGAGTTCTATAGGAGAGTTTTGGTAGTCGGAGTTCCGGCGTTCAGAGGTGATACAATCTACTCAGAGACTTCAGAGGTTCTGAAGAAAACCGTGGGTCGCGGGCTTGAGGAGTTGCCTTGAGTTCTTGCAGTATTGAGGTTCTTGAGTCGGTGGAGTTGCCACCATAGGTCTTGACCATCGCTGTAAGCTTTTCTCTATATAGTGGATTCGGGTGGTAGCCTATACCCGGAGTGGTTTTTTACTCGGAAGAGTTTTCTACTTCGTCACCAAAATCATTGTGTTGAATTTTGTGTGATTGATTATATTTGCTGCTTTAATTATTGTTATTGTTTTACATTTGCAGCTTATTATTTTAGTTGGTTGATTTGTTAAATTGCCTGTTGCAATTCCATAGTAGCAGTAACAGGACTTGTCCTGCTTATTGTCTGTAATTCCGCATAGGGTCAGAACCTTTGTTTAAAATCGAATTTTCAATTGGTATCAGAGCCTGAACTCGATCCTTGACCCATTAGCTATGGAGCGTAGTCAACCCTTAAATTGTCCGCCATTTTTTGATGGCACGGAATATTTGCATTGGAAGGTTCGCATGAGAGCTTTCCTTAAGTCCTTAGATGAGAGGGTCTGGATGTCTGTTGAATATGGGTGGAAACCTCCCGTTGTTACTGTTGATGGGGTCACTTCCCCTAAAGACAAATTGACCTGGACCAAGGACGAATTTGATGCTAGCAATAGGAACAGCAAAGCTGTTAATGCCATACATGGTGCTGTCTGTTCTGCTGAGTTTAGGAGAATCTCAATGTGTGAGATAGCCAAGGATGCTTGGGACATCCTGCAGACTGTGCATGAGGGCACATTGTCTGTTAAAAATAATAGACTCCAGGATTTAGCCACTAGGTTTGAGGTCGCAAAATGAAGAGATGATGAGATCTTTGATGAATTTTATGCTGAGAGAACGATATCGTTAACTCTAGTTTTAACCTAGGTGAGACTATACCTACGAATATGATAGTTAGGAAAATCCTGAGATCCCTACCTGATAAGTTCCTACCCAAAATCACCGCCATCGAGGAAAGCAATGACCTCGATCAGCTTAATTTAGATGAACTCGTAGGAAAGCTGCAGGTTTATGAGAAAAAGCTTCCTGGTTTTAGAGAGCCAAAAACGTTTGCGATGAAAATCGCTAAGGAAGTTGTGCATGATACGTCTGGTGATGGTGATACCATCACGGATCGTGACTTGGCCTTGTTTGCAAAGAAGTTTAAGAAATTTCTTAAACTTAAGAAGAGTGGCCATAGCAGTATAGGGATAGGGAGGATAGGCCTAAAGAGAATAGGCATATCAGGAGTGAGTCTAGAGAGGATAGGGATAGTAGATCCCGTGGTGCCCAATGCTATGAATGTGAAGGATATGGGCACGTTAGATCTGTGTGTCCCACATATCTTAGGGCTAAAGGCAAGAAAGCCATGGCAGCATCTCCTAGTGATTCAGAAGGTGGTTACTCTTCTGATGAGTCTCCTAAAGGCAAGCAAAATTTTATTGCCTTTACTGCTAGTGTGACTGGTGAGAGAGAGATTGTGGTTAATGATGATGATTCTGAAGTCTCTCTTGATGAGTCTGTAGATGAGGAAAGTCTTCAGGTAGCTTATGTTGAACTGTTTAATGAGAGTTTAGCTACTAAGAAGACTAACATAGAGGTCAATAAAAGGCTGAAAGCTGTTGAGCTAGAAAAGAATGAAGCTCAAGCCAAATTTGAGCAAAGCCTTTTGATGGTAGATGACCTGGAGGAGAGAAATAGAGGTCTAATTAATAGGGTCCAAATATTAGAAACTGAACTTGAAGATACTAGAACCCAATTGTCTGTATTTTCTAGTGAGAATAAAAATGTGGACCGTATGTTAGGAATTATTTCTGAGCCTAACTGTGAGAAGGCTTCTACTTCCAAAGCTGTGCCTGTAGCAGCTAAACATGACTTAGGCAAGAAACATGTTGAGTGTAGTCATGTTATTCCTCCATTTATTCCTCGTCCTGTGACCCAACCTCGATCTAGAGGTGCTGTGGGTAAACCTCTCGCTCTCGTCTGAGGTTTGTGCCTGTGTGCCACCACTGTGGCAAGGCGGGACACATTAGGCCTAAGTGCTTCATGCTTCACAAGCAAAAGAAGAGGCCTAAGAAGGTGTCACCTAGATTTGACTCTTCAAATCTAGCTTCTCAAGTTTCTGCACTAACTAAACAGACACTATTTCTTAGTGAGAAACTTTCTTTGTTGACTAGGAATTCTCAAGTGAATGAGGTTCCTAGAAAGTTTTGGGTGAGGAAGCAAGATGAATACCCATCTTCCTCTGCATGTCCTGATGGACATTATGAGAGTGCACTTCGGTGTATCTCTGCTTAAATGATGCACTTTTATCTTCCCATTGCATGTGTGTGTGCGTGTGTTTTATGTTTTTACACGTTTGTTTTGTTTTCACAGCATATGGGTGTGGTGTGTCTTGTTTTTGTTATATATCCCTTGGTATATAGGATGGAAACCCGGACATAAATTTCATAGCCGATTCCGAATGGACGGTAGTATGATCTGCACTCGGGGATACAACTCCACGTATCATTGGATGTTTTGCAAGCTGTTTTGTGTCTTTATTTTTTCTTGTGCTTTAAAACTGAAAAAATCAAAAAAAAATTATATATATTTTGAAAAGACCAAAAATATTTTTATGGCTTGTTAGAGCATGAATAGCATGTGCATGTGATCCTGGTATGTAGGATATATGATTATGCATGTATGATATGCTGTTATTTTTCTTGATGCTCTATATACATGAGTGTGTGTGATAAAAACCTTTGGTATATCCTGTGCTTGTACCTACACATACACGTTTTTATTTTATCAAGGCTTGGTCGCATGTATGAGTTTTTGGAATGGCAATCTAATCTCTTCCATGCTTTGTTTGCTTAATAGTGTGACATTTGACTAGTTGACCTTGCTATCCCCTTGTAAAAGTAAAAAGAAATATATTTAAAAAGAAAAATGAGACTCAAGTGCAAAAGAGCCAAAATGGCCAAATTCAAAAGATAAGGGCAAAAACCCTTCACTCGAAAGAGTTATTAAATATGAGCTCATGATATTTTCTGGGGTAAATATTATAGCATGCAACCAATGTTGCTTATTTTCAGGTCCTAGTGGTGCTGGGTTTGAACACCTATTTTGTGGACTTGGTTTGTTTAGAGATGGATTTCTTTGGCTGTGTCCAGCTCATAAAATAAGGTCTTAAGCCTTGATTCGTTATGCACTTTATTTTCCACGCAAGTGCTTTATATGCTTTGGTGTTTATGTCATATGCATAAGTGTTGTATTTAGCAGCTTTTAAAATGATGCATATTGTTTCATGTCATAAACAATTGAATACTGACTGGGTATCATTGTATCAGCTTGAAATGCTGTTTCAGTCGGTTTTTGACAGGATTTGTATTTATCTCAGTATGTGCTTGTGTGTGCTTCATGTTATTGCATACCAATTTGTTCATTCTTGTGCACTTTTCTGAGTTTTTGGTTTACTTCCCGTGTGTTATTTTACTAACTGTATGTGCCTGTTAGTGAGGGGGAGTAATCCTGTTTGTTTATGCTCTTGCATGTGTTTTCTCTTGTTCTCCTGTTATTTTTCCTGTTTCTTTTACCCTTTGTCATTTCGTGACAAAAAGGGGGAGAGTAATATATTAAGGGGGAGAGCCTTAATATATAGGAGGAGGGAGCGGTAGAATATCCTTTAGATATCTCCGTTTTAAGGGGAGTTAAGATTAAGGGGAGAAGAATTTCTACTTGTACATGCATGAGATTTTTACCTGCTTTATGGTTTACTTGATAATCCCAATGCTTTTCACGGTATATTGTTGTTTATGGATGTTTCAGGTAGCAGGTATGTTGCTGCGGTGGCATTATTTTCAAGACTACTTTGTTAGGTGTTAGATCGAGTCCTTTTGTAATAAGTCACTGTTTTGATGGTTGACAGTTGACTATTTGCTTTTTGGGTTCTTTTACCGTAGTCTTTGTATTAGGTAGTATTTTGTCACGGAATGCCAAAGGGGGAGATTGTGAGTTCCATTTTTATTGGCATGTGTCCGTGACAAAATAAGTTCAATTGAGTTGTAATCTTTCATGAAGATCTTTGTGCAATTGGACTGGTTTCTTGGCTGCTGTGCATCAGACATGCGTTCGTGGTGCGTTCGTTGCAATGTTCGAACGATTAGCGTTAGTGCTGCGTTCGTTTATGGGTTCGAACGTGTGGCGTTTGTGGCACGTTCTCTATTGGGTTCGAACGGGAGCATTCCAGAGAGCAAACGTTCGAGGCACGTTCTTGTGAGGTTCGAACGGGAGCATTCCAGAGAGTTCACGTTCGTTGTGCGTTCGATTGACGTTCGAACGAGTCTTCACAGAAAGGGCGCGTTCGTGTAGCGTTCTAGTAAGCGTTCGAACGCGACTGCGATCTGGACGCGTTTTTGGCCTGCAAAACCCTAGGTTTTCACCCTACCTATAAATATAACCCTTAGCCGCCATTCCCCTTTAGTTGAAAGAGCTGAAACACTTTTCCCTTGAGCCTAAATCTCACAAAGCTTTCAACTCTATTTGATTCCACCATTGAAGACTTCATCATCTTCTTGTCTTCTCTATTAATGGTGAGAATCATTCTTTGATAAACCTTCAACACAACATAACCCAAAATCCCTAATCCTTTAGAGTTCTATAGGAGGAGTTTTGGTAGTCGGAGTTCCGGCGTTCAGAGGTGATACAATCTACTCAGAGACTTCAGAGGTTCTGAAGAAAACCGTGGGTCGCGGGCTTGAGGAGTTGCCTTGAGTTCTTGCAGTATTGAGGTTCTTGAGTCGGTGGAGTTGCCACCATAGGTCTTGACCATCGCTGTAAGCTTTTCTCTATATAGTGGATTCGGGTGGTAGCCTATACCCGGAGTGGTTTTTTACTCGGAAGAGTTTTCCACTTCGTCACCAAAATCATTGTGTTGAATTTTGTGTGATTGATTATATTTGCTGCTTTAATTATTGTTATTGTTTTTACATTTGCAGCTTATTATTTTAGTTGGTTGATTTGTTAAATTGCCTGTTGCAATTCCATAGTAGCAGTAACAGGACTTGTCCTGCTTATTGTCTGTAATTCCGCATAGGGTCAGAACCTTTGTTTAAAATCGAATTTTCAATTGGTATCAGAGCCTGAACTCGATCCTTGACCCATTAGCTATGGAGCGTAGTCAACCCTTAAATTGTCCGCCATTTTTTGATGGCACGGAATATTTGCATTGGAAGGTTCGCATGAGAGCTTTCCTTAAGTCCTTAGATGAGAGGGTCTGGATGTCTGTTGAATATGGGTGGAAACCTCCCGTTGTTACTGTTGATGGGGTCACTTCCCCTAAAGACAAATTGACCTGGACCAAGGACGAATTTGATGCTAGCAATAGGAACAGCAAAGCTGTTAATGCCATACATGGTGCTGTCTGTTCTGCTGAGTTTAGGAGAATCTCAATGTGTGAGATAGCCAAGGATGCTTGGGACATCCTGCAGACTGTGCATGAGGGCACATTGTCTGTTAAAAATAATAGACTCCAGGATTTAATCAGGATACCGCCAGATTGGTCGGTTGGTAAAATAATATCACAAGTTTATATATTATTTTATGGGAGATATCTAAATTAGTAGTAGTAAAAGTAATTCCTTTTACCTTAGCATTTTATTTTATTGTAATTTACTTTTCAGCTTTTACTTTACCGCAATTACTTTCAAGCATTTTCATTTTATGTCTTTTACTTTTAAGTTTTTATTAGCCCTAGTTATGTGTGGTAACTAAATTAGTTATCTAGGGTTGTGATGAAATCCAATATCACCGTTTTATAAGGGTTAGATTATAGCTTGGGTAATATAAAGATTTATTTATTGTGTCTTAAACTTAATGCTTTTTCATTAATTGGCCATTAATAAAATTGATCTGGTAAATCTAAAATGAACTAGACATAGGGATTTTAGGTTTCAGCCTTAGACTCAATAGCCCACGATTTTCCTTGAGGATAGATAACTCTTTAATAGATTTCCTTACAGGATAGGAATATACCTGTCAGGTGGGGGTAGCCATAATTGGAACTTAAACTTAATGAATCCAGATAATTTGGTTGACATAAACATATGGTTCAATTGGGTTAAACTGGGTATTTGTGTCTGACCATCGACAGAGGCTTACACATAATTTAGTGTTCCAGGTTAATAAATCAATATATTACCCAACTTTAAGATAACCACTTCATCTTTAAAAAAAAATATTGGAAGAAATCACAACCCTAGATAATTTTTAATATTGAATTTTCTTAAAACATATTTTCGACAATTTTATTTACTTGCTTTTAAATTTAGAATCGTCACCATTTCAATCAATCAATCAAACAATCTGTTAGATACTAGTAATCATTTGACCTCATAAAATTAATAGTTTTGATATTAAGTCCTCGTGGGATCGATATTTTTATACTACTTGAACGATACGTGCGCTTGCGTTATACGTGTGTGTTTACGCCGGTCAGGGATGTAATATTCCCCCAGAGCCAAGTCTTTCTTTCAGCTCGGGGTGATTGTTCTCAATGAAGAATTTAGTGTAAAATATTAAGATGAGCCTTGAAAGAAAGACCTCTATTGTAAAGGTTAAGAGTGAGCCCATAAATTTTTTTATTGTAAAGCGTAGATTCATTTTACATAGTGGACAACTTCAAGCGTGACTTGGGGTAGTGGACGTAGGCAAAAATTTAGCTGAACCACTATAAATTCGGTGTCAATTTCTCTATCCATATCTCATTTATTTACTGTAAGTTTTATATTATTCTTTTATATCATATATTAGACTTGCGATTGTTAAAATTAATATTGATAATCACTTTTGAACAATTAAAGTAAAATCGATATTTTATTTATTTTTCATTGTTGAATATATTAATTGGGGAAATTGAATTCTAAGCTTAATCGATAAATCTACTAACTAAGTAGTTTAATATTAAAAAGATTTTTATTTATGTATTATATGTTCATATATCCAATTCACCCCATATAGGTATAGTTTTTATACGATATTACTTGTAAGTAGACCCAGCCATCGGTCTGGTTCAGTTCTGAACAGGAACCGAATAATTCTGGTTCGGTTCCGGTTACACACTTAAGTAGAATTAGAACCGGAATCGAACCGTTCGGTTCCGGTTATATTCGGTTCTTTTTTAAAAATAAAAAATTGAGATTCAAAAATTAATTTAAAATTATGAATTTGAATTTATATAATAAACTTGCATTAAATTACAAATAAAATTCTTGTCTAAAAAAATTAAAAATAAAATTATTAAATTAAAGAGCTTGAATTTTTAAAAACTTAAGTTGTCTACGTATCCTCCAGGGGTGAGAGTAATCAAAACTCACGTAGTTTCATTACAATTTTAAGTTATTTCCCCATTATAATTTTACAATTCTTTAATTATCAATCATCATTATCAGTGCATGTTGATCCTTCAGCTCCAGTTCCACTTGCACTTGCAGATGCATTGTCGAACAAGTATTCAAATTCATCGGGGACATCTTTTTGTTGCCTCAGATCAGCTCGGGTCCAATCATCCACACATGTTGTTGCTTCTAGAGTGCTTGGATGTAATGAAGACCGTCTAACTTCCAATATATTGCCTCCCATGCTGAAGGCTTGCTCAACCGCAACAGTGGAAACATGTGCTGCCAATATCTCTTTAGTAATAATTGATAATACATGGTAAATATTTTGATGTCGGTTTCATCATTCAAGGATTTGAAATTTTTTACTAACTAAACTTTCAGTTGAAAATTCGAAATTTGTAGATAAATAATTATCTAATTTCGGGTTATTAGTCGTGTTATCCTTATGTTTTTTATTTCGTTATAGTAACCAACGATCATCTGCACTAAGTCTTATTTGCATTACGGGTTCACTACCACTAGATTGTCCTACTGATTGCAAGTTATATATTATAATATAATCATTAAATAACTCTATTAAATCAATTTTTATTTTAGCTATTATTATTGTAATATCAATTTCATATAATATTCCTAAATATCCATAGTAAACTTTTAAAACACTTTCAAAACCTTCTAATTTAAATTTAGGATAAAAAACAGCAGCAATAAGATAAAGTAAAAGAATGTCTCTAAAATAATGCAACCATTTTTTTTTAAACGTTGGGGTAGGGAGCCCAACGGCTACTAGCCGTTGGGATGGTTGGAACCATAAGGTTCCAACCGGTTCCAATTGGAACCGCCGCTGGAATCGTTCGATTCCATCGGTTCTTACCAATTCGGTAGGGGTAAGAACCCTAACCGAACCGGTTAAATTCGATTCCGGTTCTGGAACCTGAACGGTTCGGTTCAAACCAGTTCGGTTCCGATTCAGAACCGAAACCTTGGCCGGATCTACTTGTAAGCACTTTCAGAATCTGTTTTAAGAACACTTTATTGCACATCCCTCGGCTGTTTCTTTATGCTTCGGTTTTTTATTTTTACATATATACTGTTGTAATTTTAGTTTCATGTTCATAATGTTGTGATTAAAACACACACAATAGAGGAGATGTGAGAGGAAAACTCTTCTTTTATTACTACCAACAAAAGAATTACAAAGTTTATTATACAAACTTTACAAAAAACCTCCCAACCCTCTTTACTCTCTATTCTCTCAATTTCGGGATTTATGGGATACTAACAATGATCTGGGAAGGCTCAATTTATAGTGCCAAAACCGTGTTGCCAGCTTCTTCAACACGTTTTGCTTTTGCCAGCTTCTTCAACAAGTTACTTTCGCTTGCTTCTTCAACAAGTTACGTTTGCTTGCTGACTCCAACAAATCTCCCCCTCGGTGAAGATTTGTCCTAAAATCTGAGCCGACCATCAATCATCCAAACCGGATCCTCAAAAGGATCCTCCCCTGGCTGCATCTGTATGACTGCCTACGTACCCTGAGTTGGGATCAAGCCAACCGTAGTTCTCTGAATCTCCCCACTCTGACTATGTGGAGAGTTTTGTCATCTCGGCTATGGCACGACAGATTTCAAGCTTCTCCTTCGGTAAAACCTTCGTGAACATATCGGCACCGTTGTCGTCGGTGTGAATTTTCCTGAGTTCTAACAGCTTTGAGCTCAGGACGTCCCGTATCCAGTGATACCTCACATCGATATGTTTTGACCTCGAATTAAATGTCGAATTTTTACCGAGATAGATAGCGCTCTGGCTATCGCAGTACAAAATGTACTTCTCCTGCTTGAAACCCAATTCCTGGACGAATGTCTTCATCCACAGCAATTCCTTGCAAGCTTCTGTAACTGCAATGAATTCTGCCTCTGTTGTAGAAAGTGCAACACACCTCTGCAACCTCGACTGCCATGCCACAGCTCCTCCTGAGAGAGTAATCAGATACCCCGAAGTAGACTTTCGGGTATCCACATCTCCTGCCATATCTGAATCGTGTGTAACCTGTCAAACTGGTTCGCTGCTTCCAAAACATAACCTCATCTTGGAAGTGCCTCGTAGATACCGCATGATCCATTTGATCGCATTCCAGTGTTCCCGTCCTGGGTTTGACATAAACCGGCTAACCAATCCAACTGCGTGTGCTAAGTCTGGCATCGTGCACACCATGGCATACATAAGACTCCCACTGCTGAGGTGTATGGAACCTGTTTCATTTCCTCATTCTCTGACTCAGTAGAGGGACTCTGTCTCGTACTCAATCTAAAGTGGGTAGCAAGAGGAGTGCTAACCGCTTTAGCCTTGTCCATCTGGAATCTCTGAAGTACTTTCTCGATGTACTCCTCCTGTGACAATATAACCTCCTGGCTTTCGATCACGACCGATCCTGATGCCAAGAATCTGTTTAGCTGGCCCCAAGTCTTTCATCTCAAAAGACTTACTCAGTTGCTGCTTCAAGTTATCAATCCTCGATTGATTCCTGCCAACTATCAACATATCATCTACATATAACAGTAAGATGATAAAGTCATCGTCAGAAAACTTCTGAACGAAAACACAATGGTCTGAAGTTGTCTTCTTGTATCCATGCTCCCCCATAACTGACTCAAACTTCACGTACCACTGTCTCGGTGCCTGTTTCAAACCGTAGAGGCTTTTTCTGAGTCTGCACACAAAGTCCTCTTTCCCGCTGACTCTGAAGCCTTCTGGTTGCTCCATATAAATTTCTTCTTCCAGATCCCCGTGAAGAAATGCGGTCTTGACATCCATCTGCTCAACTTCCAAGTCGAGGCTTGCTGCTAAGCTGAGTACTACCCTGATGGATGACATATTCACAACTGGAGAGAAGATTTCATCGAAGTCAATGCCTTTCCTCTGATTGAATCCCTTGACAACTAGTCTGGCTTTGTACCGGGGTTGTGAAGTATGCTCATGTTGATTCACTCTGTACACCCATTTGTTCCTCAAAGCCCTTTTGCCTCTTGGCAATTTCACCAACTCAAAAGTGTGATTGTCATACAAAGATTTCATCTCATCTTGCATGGCTTCCTCCCACTTTTCTCTGTCATCTGTTTCCACAGCCTCCTGGTAGCTCTCGGGTTCTCCCCCGTCAGTAAGCAGCACATACTCATATGCAGAGTATTTGGTTGAATGTCGCTTCTCTCTGTCTGACCTTCTCTGTGGAACTGTTGGTGTAGCTTCTGGTACTGGTGGTTGATCATGATCATCATCTCTGGGAGCTTCATCACCTGTACCCTCCTGTCTGGGGACCTCATTTTCAACTCGTACTGGCACCGGTGTATGAGGTTCTGGATTCACATACCTGTATTGTTGGGGGCATTGTCTTCATCTCCTTTCTGATATCTTCTATGGTCTGGTCTTCAACGAAGACAACATCTCGGCTCCTGACGATCTTTTTCTCCACTGGATCATACAGTTTGTAGCCGAAATCATCATGACCATAGCCAATAAAGACACACTGTCGCGTCTTTGCATCAAGCTTGGATCTCTCGTCCTTTGGATGTGTACAAATGCTTTGCACCCAAAGACGTGCAAGTGTTGGTATGACACTTCTTTACCTGTCCAGGCTTGGTTAGGAACATTACCTTTCAGTGCGACCGCTGGGGACATGTTCAAAACATGTACTGTTGTGATGAGTGCCTCCCCCCAAAATGTCTTCGGCAGCTTGGCTTGTGACAGCAAGCTTCTGATCCTCTCGCACAAGGTTCTGTTCATCCTCTCAGCTAGGCCATTCAGCTGAGGTGTCTTCGGAGGTGTCGTTTGATGTCGGATTCCTTGCGTCTTGCAGTACTGATCAAACGGACCTCTGTATTCTCCACCGTTGTCTGTTCTGATGCATTTGAGTTTCTTACCGATTTCTCTCTCCACCAAAGCATGAAACTCCTTGAACACTCCCAGCACTTGATCTTTTCTCTTCAAGGTGTATGCCCAGATCTTCCTTGAATGATCATCAATGAATGTCACATAATACAGTGACCCACCAAGTGTTCGTGTCTGCATCGGACCGCATACATCTGAATGTATGAGATCTAGTACCTCCGGTTTCCTCTGAGGCGGGGAGCTCTGGAAGGACACTCTGTTCTGCTTTCCAGCCATGCAGTGTTCACACTTCCGTAAGTGTGAGTTCTTCAATTCCGGAAGAACATTCCGCCTGCGTAGTATCTTCATCCCTGTTTGGCTCATGTGACCAAGCTTTTTATGCCATAGCTCGGCTGCCTCATTGATGTTGACTGTATTTATGCTACTATTTGAAAGCTTAGCATGCATCAAATACAGAGTTGAATCTTTCTTACCTCGTGCCACGACCATTGATCCTTTAGTGAGCTTCCAGCATCCGTCACTAAAGGTGCTGCAGAAACCTTCATCATCCAGCTTGCCTGTTGAGATCAGGTTTAACCGGATATCTGGGATGTGCTTGACTCCCTTCAACACTAGCCTTGTCCCGTTCTCTGTTTCAAGGCATATGTTTCCAATACCGACGGCTTTGGACTGTCCGTCATTCCCCATCCTTACAGCACCGTAGTCTCCTGGTGTGTAAGATGAAAAGAAGTCTCTGCGAGATGTGGCGTGTATGGAGGCGCCACTATCTATCACCCAACTGGTCTCGTGGCTGGCAAGATTCACAACATCTTCTTCGTATATTATGTGGAATTCTTTGGAGGTTTTCTCGGTGGTAGTAGCAACTCTTTCTTGATTAGAGTCACCATCTCTCCTGGACTGCTCGTTCTTCAGCTTGTAGCAATCCCTCTTCATATGGCCTTTCTTTTTACAGTAATAGCACTCAATATCTCTAGTTCTTGACTTACCTCGGTTCTTGTCTGATCTCCCTGGGCCTCGGCTTTTACTTCTCCCCCTTCTGGTGTTCTTTTCTGTCACTTGAGCTTCTGAGGTTGAGGCTGATGCTGACTCCTGCATTCTCGTCCTTTTTCTTCCTCGAAGATCCTGGTCTTTGCCATCTCCATAGTGACTTTCCCATCTGCGGCTGAATTTATCACCGTAGATCTGAACGTTCCCAAGATTCTGGTAACGTATTAAGGAGTATTAAGCCATTTACCTCATCTCCGAAGTCTATGCCCAATCCAGACAATTCCTTCATGGTTCCGAGGAAATCGTTGATATGGTTGCCACAGCTGTACCTTCCTGGTATTTCAAACCCATCATCTTCTTGATGTAGTACAGCTGTTGTTTCCAGTCTTTGCTCGGAAAAGCTCCTCCAGCTTTCTCCATAAAACACGTGCATTTATCTCTTCACTGACATGGTTACGATACTGTCGTCGATCCACTGACGAATAGTACTGCATGTTTTCTGGTGAAGATTAGCCCACTTCTCATCGGTCATTCCTTCTGGTTTCTGCTCCAGAAACACCGATCCATCATAGTCCTTCACATACAGAAGGTCTTTCATCCTTCCTCTCCATGTGAAATAGTTTGTACTGGTTAACAAAATCATTTTTCCGTTGCTCCCCTCCATCATAAAAATTCTAAGCAGAATTTCAAAAAACGGACCTCAACGTTGCGTCCGGAATGGTCGAAAATGGTTGGAAATGACACTTCGTTTGTCAAAATCCGATACAGGGACCAAATAGCAAATTTCAGAAATTACAGGGGTCAAAATGCAATTTCCAAAAGTTCAGGGGCCAAAGTGAAATTACGGAAAAGTTCAGGGACTAAATTGCAATTTCCAAATAGTTCAGGGACTAAATGGAAAATAAGGGGCTAAATGTAATTTCCAGAAAGTTCAGGGACCTATCTGAAATTTACCAGGCACCGCTGACGTGGCACTGCTGACGTGGCAACTGAGCTGACGTGGCAGCTGACTCGGATGCTGACTGGGCAATGACGTGGCAGCTGACTGGATGCTGACGTGCGTCGTCTTCAACCTCCAGAGCGCGTGCGGAGCGTGTGCGCGTGGTTGGCGCGTGATGAAGCCTCTGCCTGGCGCGTGCGGCGCGTGACGCGTCGTCTGACCTCCGATCGATCGCCGGAAAATACCACCGTGCTCGTATCGCCGTGAAAAGTCCGATGGTATGCTCAAAATCGATTTTCGACAACTTTTGTCGGAACCGACTTTCCAAACCGAAACTTCGTTTCTGAATTTCGGGATCCCTCCGTGGAACCGTAGCTCTGATACCACTTGTTGTGATTAAAACACACACAATAGAGGAGATGTGAGAGGAAAACTCTTCTTTTATTACTACCAACAAAAGAATTACAAAGTTTATTATACAAACTTTACAAAAAACCTCCCAACCCTCTTTACTCTCTATTCTCTCAATTTCGGGATTTATGGGATACTAACAATGATCTGGGAAGGCTCAATTTATAGTGCCAAAACCGTGTTGCCAGCTTCTTCAACACGTTTTGCTTTTGCCAGCTTCTTCAACAAGTTACTTTCGCTTGCTTCTTCAACAAGTTACGTTTGCTTGCTGACTCCAACACATAATTATTGTATTGTTTATCAGTTCATGTTATACATATATATTGTTCTTGTAATAATACTGTGTACTGATATTGATTGTTTTGCCAACAGAATGTATGACCAATGAACTCTTGAGGACAGACTGGTCAGGATGCATGTTAAGTACAAGTAACCATTGTTGACCTACCCATCACACACATTATGTTCACTGGTAAGGTGGATTATGTTTTTTTTTTTTTAAATCGTTGGAAATTTCACCGTCAATCATCATTCTCGAGTTTAAGCGGAACATGTAAAATCTCCGGCTATTTCAAATTCTGACAACAAACGTACTCCATAGATTCGAACCCAGAATCTCAAGATAAGATCTTGAACCCTACTCTACCAAATCACATCACTGGAAGACGAGATGGACTAGGTGATAAGGGCAATATCATGTTTTCATTTTACTGTCAACAAACTTGTTGGTTTGGTTAGCTGACAGTATCTTGGGTCACTTGTCTTCAATCATCATAAATACATTATACATAAAGTTCACTGGCATTTCTATAGGATATAGAACTCGTGCATGTTCTACATCTCCTGTGCGGCGTTCAGGCGGCCGTGAAATTGGTAACAAGAGGATAGAGGTGGGAGGATAGATGTGACTATGAGGAAAGTCGACACAGATGATTGGTCGGTATCCTCAAAATTAAGATCATCGAATTTAGATAAAAAATTTAATTTTAAGAATCATATTTTAAGAATTCATCTAAAATAATGTAAAATTCAAGACAATGACAATCCTGCAGGAGGGACACTGATAGATATAGAGACCATTCACCCCACACTGCCCAGATCCTTTGTAAGTTCATTAATCAATTGTCATACTTCAAATTTTCTCTCAATTTTTTCCTTTTTTAGTTCAATATAGATATACCTCTTTCATGTTATACTAATGGTGGTACAAGTTTCTATAGTTTTTATTTGTGAGACTCAACATTAAACATCTACCAATATTATAATATATTTTATTATTATAATATGTTTTCTTTATTTAATTTTATAATAATAAAATTAAATATTAATTGATTAATTAAATTAATAGGTTTCTTATTTTATAGTAGATTATGTTTTCGTATTATAATAAGTTTTTTATGTTAGTAATTTATTATTTTAATTTTATAATTTAATAATAAATTTTTTTTATAGAAATTAAGTTAATTGTAAAAAATTTAATAGTGTTTTTTATTTTGATAGGATGCTATAATATGTTTTCTTGTTATAAATAAAATTATAATATGAATTTTTATTATAATATGATTTTTATTTAATAAATTTATTAATTTAATTTATCAACTGTTTAACAAGCTGAAGCAAAGGCTATCCTATGGCTCTAGGAATCAACCTTGCAGTGGAATTTAATCCATTTTATGCCTTTGAATGTTAAATCCGATGCATTAAAAGTTGTGAATTTGGTTCTAGGTAAAAGTTTTAATATCAACAAATTGAAATGGATTATCTTAGATATTCGATAAGCAGTTGTTAGTTTGAATCAAGTTTTGATTTAATTTAGACTCAGAATATATAATTCAACCGCACATAATTCAACACCGTACAAATAAATTATAATTATCTCTATTGATATATAATAGTCGTTTTTGAAAGGTGGAGTTTTTTTCTTATATTGATGGTAGGAAAATTATCTCCGGTCTATTTTAAATTAGACAAAAATATTAAAATATTAAAATATTTTTGATTTTATCAATTTTTTCACTAGTCTTAAAAGTGTATAAATAATAATTTTTTTTACATATTTTTGGGTGGAATATAATATATTTTTGTAATTTCAAGTGAAAAATATATAAAAAAAATAATAAAATCAAAAATATTATAATACTTTTTAATTTCCACCAAATTTAGGATGGATCCGAGGTAATTCTCCCTTCATTGTATTATGTGATTTATGAATGTATTTCATTTTTTAGAAAAAAAAAAGGAAAGAAAGAAAATAAGTCGTATTGCCTCAAAGTCAACAACTTCACCCTCTCTTTTAGCGCCATTTTTATTTTCATTTTCATTTTCACTTTTTTTTACGGAGCAGATTCTTTAAAAATTCTCTCTTATTCTATCCATCCCCTCACGTTTGTTCCCACCAATCATATTCCTCTAAATTAATTCAAACCTCTATGAATCCACCACGTGTCCTGGTTAATAAAAATTCATCCAGACTTACCGTAAAATAGAAACACTTGATTATCTCCCAGCTTTAGTGCAAGTGTGCAACATTCATGTACTTCTTAATCCGACGGCCGCCCACGCACTACAATTGATTCCTATGAATTCTCACCATCAGATTTTTCATTTCAATAATCACCGTCCGATGAAACGAAGAAGCAAATCTCACCCTTCAATAAATCACAAAAAATTGAAATTTCAAAAACATCAGCCAAAGAGAGGGAGGAGAGACAGAAGAAAGAAACATTTAAAAAATAAAAAAAAATCATCGGTGTTAATCTTGAGCTGAGGAATCACGTAATCTGTTATAATATGATGTTAAAACGGTGTCGGATCGATATATGGATCTTAAATTTCGTTAATTCGAGTTGATTTTATGAAACTTGTTTCATTGTTGAAGAGTAATTGCTGGATGTTTTTTGAAAATATTGATTTTTTAAAATAGTTACTTGTTTTTTTAAAAAGTTTTGATGGGGGAAGGTGATGGAGGCGAATTTCCTACAAAGAATTCACAATCGGAGAGCTGCGGGGATTTTCCGGCCAAGAAGCTGGCGAGGCAGCTAGATTTCACCGGCGGTTTTGGTGTTAGTGTGATTCTTCCGGAGCACCCGCAGTCACAGGCCGTGACGGCTAACAGTCAGCCACAGCTGAAGCCGGTTGTGACACCTGTGCCGCCGCCGCAGGGAACTCAACCACCAATGAGGGTTCAGTAAGTTTGTTTTAATTTTTTTTTCCTGTGAATGGAGTTTTTCTTTTGATAAGGAAATTATCATTTTCCACCTAATAAATAACATACTTTGAACCTATTATTTGAAAATTATTCATTTTTTCACGGGATAAAGTAGAAAAATATATAAATTATTTATTTAATTTAGTGAAATTATCCGTTTTCCACCACATATAAAAATGGAAAAGTGAATTGAATACGTCTAAAACTTCATGTGGAAAATAAAATAATTTCAAAATTTTCTTGAAAAACGATATTTATACTATTATCAGGCGGGAAAATGATAATTTCCCTTTTGGAAATTTGTTATTCTTGTATCAGCTTCATTGAATCGTGTGTGCAATTTGTTTGCAAGTCTTGATTTTTCACGCGTATACTTATTTTTTGTGGATTCTGATAAGCTTTTCATTTGTTCATATTTCGATAAGCTTTTCATTTGTTCATATTTCGGTTCCCTATTCTGGCTCAATATTGGCTGCTTTTTTGAGTATTTATAGATTAATTGTACTCATTTCCTTCATACTTACATTATCGGAGGTTCGATTGCTCTCTGAACAAATGATGTAGTTGTTACTCAGCTTATGTTGTCTTGGAATTTAAACTATTTAGAAGTTCTTTTGGAGTTAAGATTGAAATTGATGGTGGATTTGAGTCCCTATTCTATTTAAATTCAAAATCTTGTAAAATTTAACAATTTTGATGTGAGAAGAGGGATGAAGGTTAGCAGTTACCACTGTATTTTCGTCTTCTCATGTATCAAGTGATCTTTTATGAAACTAAAACATTATTGGCTTTTTGGAGAGTTTTGTTCAAAATTCATTTGTCTCCTAATTAATTCTATTGCAGTTTTTTCCTCTATCTTTATTTTTCCTCTTTCTTTTCTTATAAAGGTGAAAGTTCGTGATTACCCTAAGTTCTGACCCTATACGTAATTTATCACAATTAATCAAGACAAGTCATACTTAATGTGCCTATGGATACTCAACAAGCAACCACAATATAAACAAATAAAATAGATTGCGGAAAATAAATCAATCACACTAAATCAATACAATAATTTTGGTGACGAAGTGGAAAACTTATGCGAGTACAAAAACCACTCCAGGTATCTCGGCTACCAGCCCAATCCACTATATAGAGAAAAAGTTACAGTGATGGTCAAGATTTATGGTGGCAACTCCACCGACTCAAGTACGTCTAAACTGTAAGAAACCAAGGAACTCCTTAAGCCCGCACACCACATTTTCTTCAGAACCTCTGAAGTCTTTGAGTGAATCAAATCCTTGCGCACGCCGGAACTCCGACTACCAATTTTCCTCCTTGAGAACTCTGAAGGATTAGGAATTTTGGGTTTGGGTTTGGTTGTGTTGAAGATTTATCAAAGATTGAATCTCACCATAAACAAAGAAGACAAGAAGAGGAAAGAAGTCTTCAAGGTGGATTCAAAGAAAGTTGAAAGCTTTGAGAGATTTTGGCTCAAGGGATTTCTGTTTCAACACTTAGGGATGGTGGCTACATGTTCTATTTATAGGTAAGGCAAAGATATAGAGTTTTTCAAAGTGAAAAGGCTAAAAAACGCGTCCATGTCGCAGTCGCGTTCGAACGTTTACTCGAACACACCACGAACGCGCGCCTACTGGAAAGACTCGTTCGAACGCCACTCGAACGCGAGCTTTCTGGAATGTTTCATTTGAACGCTTACTCGAACGCACCACGAATGCGAGCTCTCTGGAATTTTTCGTTCAAACGCTTACTCGAATGCACCACGAACGCCACACGTTCGAACGCTGAAGTGAACGCAACACTAACGAAGTTGCTCCAGCTTTGCCAAAAACCAGTCCAATTGCTCCAAGTACTTTAAGACTTATTACAACTCAATTGAACTTGTTTTGTCACGGACATTGTCAATAAAAATGGAACTAACAATCCCCCTCTTTGGCATTCCGTGACAAAACACTACCTAATACAAAGACTACGGTAAAAGACCCAAAAGGAAAATAGCCAATTGCCAACCATCAAAACAGTGACTTATTACATTAAGATTCGATCTAAAACCTAACCAAGTAGTCCTGAAATCAAAGCCACCACAGCTACAAACCTGCTTACCTGAAACATCCACAAATAACAATATACCGTGAAAAGCATTGAGATTATCAAGAATAAAATTAAGCAGTTATAAAACTCATGCATGTACAAGTAGATATCATTATCCCCCTAAATCTTAACTCTCCTTAAAACGGAGATATCAAAAGGATATCCTAAGACTACTCCCCCTTAATCTACTCCCCCCTTTTTGTCACAAAATGACAAAAAGAGAAGATACCAGGATAAACAACATGAGATAACTCATGTAAGAGAATATGCAAACAGAAATTACCCCCCTCACTAACAGGCACATGCAGTCAACATAAAAACAAACAGGAAGTAGACACTCATAGATATGCAAAACAAATGGTATGCAATGACAATGAGCACACACAAGGACACAATGAGGTAAAAAATATTTGTATCAAAAACTGACTGAAACAGCACTTCAAGCAAATATAATGATACCTAGTCAGTATTTAGTTGTTTATGACATGAAGTAATATGCACCATTTTAAATTTGGCTAAATATAACACACATGCATATGACATAAACACCAAAGCATAACAAGTATTTGCGTGAAAAATAAGTGCACAACGAATCAAGGCTTAAGACCTTATTTTAAGAGCTGGACACAGCTAAAGAAATCCATCTCTTAGCAAATCAAGTCCACAAAATAGATGATCAAACCCAGCAGCACTAGGTACTGAAATTAAGCAACATTGGTTGCATGTTATATTATTTTCCCCATAAATATCGTGAGCTCATAAATAACAACTCTTTCGAGTGAAGAGTTTTTGTCCTTATCTTTTGAATTTGGCCCCATTGGCTCTTTTGCACTTGAGTCTCATGTAATTTTTATTTTATTTTATTTGATTTCTTTTTGCTTTTACAAAGGGGATAGTAAGGTCATTTAGTCAAAAGTCACACTATTTAGTGAACAAAGTATGGAAGAAATTAGATTGCTAGTCCAAAAACTCATACATGCGACCAAGCTTTGACATGAGAAAATCGTGTATGTGAGGTGCAAGTACAAGATATACCCAGAGTTTTTATCACACACACTCATGCATATAGAGTATCAAGAAAAATAAAAGCATATTATACATGCATAACCATATATCCTACATATCAGGATCACATGCACATGCTTTTCATGCTCGAACAAGTCACAAAAATATTTTTGGTCTTTTTCAATTTTTATATATATATATATATTTTTTTTTTTTTTCAGATTTTAAAACATAAAAAAAATAAAGACACAAAAAAAGCTTGTCAATATCCAATAGTACGTGGAATTGTATCCCGAGTGCAGATCATACTACCGTCCATTCGAAATCGGCTAGGAAATTTATGTCCAGGTTTCCATCGTATATACCAAGGGACAAACAACAAAAACAAAACACACACACCCATATTGCAATGAAACAAAATAAACGTGCAAAAACATAAAACACACGCGCACACACATGCAATGAGAAAATAAATGCTCCTTCTAAGAAGAGTTACACCGAGGTGCACTCTCATCATGCCTATCTAGGCATTCAGAATTAGAAGGGAAGACATCTTGCTTCCTCACCCAAACCTTTCTAGGAACCTCTTCCACATGAGTATTCCCAGTCAACAAAGCAAGTTTCTCACTAAGGAATTGAGCTTGTTTGGTTAGTGCAGAAACTTGAGAAACTAGATTTGAAGTAGCAAATCTAGGTGACACACTCTTAGGCCTCTTCTTTTGTTTGTGCAACATGAAACACTTTGGTCTAATGTAAACTGCCTTGCCACAGTGATGTCACACAGGCACAAACCTCGGATGAGAGCGAGGTTTACCCATAACACCTCTAGGACGAGGTTGGGTCACAGGACGAAGAACAAATGGAGGAATCACATGACTACATTCAACATGCTTCTTACCTAAGTCATGTTTAGGAGGGTTAGGCACAACTTTAGACGATAACGCCTTGTTGCAATTAGGCTCAACACTAATACCTAGCATGTGGTCTAGTTTCCTATTCCTACCGGAAAATGCAGACAACTGGGTTCTAGCATCTTCAAGATTGACATCTAAAGTTTGGACCC
>SKCR01044875.1:0-47830 GCA_019454045.1 Zanthoxylum bungeanum | reverse complement strand
CACAATCTTGACTTTGGCCAACAATTGTATGATAATTAAATAGGTAGATCTCTAAGATCAATTGGATTCATCCAATTCCTAGATCCAGTAGGTGGACATCCAAGTCCCAAACATATATCATATATATGCCTATATATCGAATATATACCCTAACCTTTTTCCTCTGAATCAACTAGGCCTTGGCTTTGGCACAACAACCTAGTGATCCCAGTCAAGCGCTGACCCATTGACCATGGAAGCTTCGTAATCAATGTTGATGGACAAGAAGTGGTCTTGACTTTGGCCAACAAACCACAACTTGGACATGACACCAATATGGAACAAGCCTCGTGATTCAAACACATCTTCGACGGACAATGGCTTGACTTTGGCCAACAACCCATGCCAATCTAGGATCTTGAGCAAGAATCACTCAATGGAAGGAAAAGACGCATGATATTTGATTAGGGCTTTTCGTGTGCAAATTGGCTACCAATTTCAATTATCTTTGTTAAGGTCTCATCATCATACACCCTTAAACATGCATTCTAAACACATAATAAAGCGCATATGATAAAATATAATGATATGCGGATGGATATTTTACACATTGATCCTAGATCAAATCTCTCACTTTCTCTCTCTCCTGCTAGGACAAATATTTCTTCTACCCGTTACACTACACTTCTAAAGAAACCTCATTTACATTGAGGGGAATAGGTGAGAGGAGAATACAAAGAATAGGAGGTGATAAGGCTGGAAACGCAGGTCCAATTAATAAATCAATTTATTACAACAATTTCTAAAATTGCCCCACCCATCTAATATCCATCCGATATACATTATTCATGCATCACAACACATGTATTCACTCAAGCATGTTATCAATCAATCTAATCCAATTAATTAATCTTGATAATTAGTGATCATCCAATGTTCAAACAACGATTTGATTTTGTTCGAGTCAAACTCGTTTTTGCGAATAAGTACTTAAAGTACTAATTCCACGAATTAAATTAAATTACATAATTAAATCCAATTTAATACGCATTTAATTCTAATTCATTATTTAATTCCAAATTAAATATTACACTTTATTTTATTAATAAACCTTTACGACTTAAATTCCAAATTTAATCGTAACGCGTCTCAAAGACCGATTAATATCCAATATTAATTTAATTAAAGTCCAATGGGCTTTTAATTAATTTCTTGAGGGCGTGGACTTTTGGTCAACTCGGGTAAAACCGAATAAAAAATCCAATCCGGGAGTTACCCCATAGCCCATAAATTAATTTAGGCCCATTAGGCCCAATTAAACGTTAAAGGTTCATTAGTCGCATTTGGGCCTTTGGGAAGCGGTTTTGGGCCTAATTGGATCCAACCAATTTTGGCCTAAACCAACTTTGTACAACAAAGTCCAATAAACCCAATAACAACTTTAAAAACCCAAATCCAATTTTAAGGCCCAATAATTTAATTCCAAAAATTCCAAATTTCCCAATTAAATTACCTAAAGTGTATAGCATTATTAATTACCCAAATCAAAGTTTCCAAAACACTAAATTTGTCCAATTAATCATGCTTATCATCAATTAATCATGTCCAACATAATTTGATCAAAATCAAACCCAATAAACACATGCTAAAGTCTCGGCCATAAGGGGAAAATTATGTCCCAATCAAATTCAATCCAATTGAACCAAATTAAACATAAATTCAACATCCCTAAATGATTTCCAAGTCATCCAATGAACAAAAAATAAAATCCAAGACATTAGGGCACTTACTAAATTCGGCCAACATAAGCAATTGGGGAAAATTGTTCCAAACACTTTTTCAACAAATTGATCCAATCAATCCTCAATTAAACATACTTTAAGCATTCTAAATCATCCAATTTCATTAAACATGCTCAAAATCAAGTTTACCCAAATTAAATTTTGGCCAACAATAAGCAAATTGGGGAAAATCAATCCAATTAATTTTTCTTCAAATTGATTACATATAGCTCTAAGTTATTCATATACAAGCATTCTTAAACAAACAATTAGTCAAAATCATGCTTAAATCAAAAAGCCCCAAATTTTGCTAAGAACCCTAAATTCGTTTTATGCACAAATGGCTCAAGATACCATTGTTGAGTTTCAATCAAGTCCCAAGGATCATAAATCATGCATAAATGAGTTGAATACATATCAAAGGAGGTGCGGAATAACTCATATTGATCGGTAGAGATGCAACAAAGACAAAACTGAACTGCCTTCAAGTTTCTCCCTCCCTCCAAGCTCGGCAATGGCAATGAACTGCAGCTCCATTTTCGGCTTTGGGTGGTCCTCCATTGATGCTCCAAGCTCCAAGCCTATCAAGGTGATTCCAAGCTCATTAAGACACTTCCCTATCACCTTTGTATAGACTCATGGAGTGTGCTAGCACAAAGATCTTGCAACAATATCTTTCTTCACCTCTTGAACTCACGGTTTTTGCTAAAAAACCAGTGAAGAAATCGTGAAGAAGAAGAGAGGAAAGAGAGGAGAGTTTTTGGCTCCAAAAATGGTGAAGACCGAAAATGAAGAGAGAGAATGAGTGGGAAAATAAAAAATTGTAAAAGGTTTATATAATTTCCAAAATATAATAAAACCATTTACCATTTTTTAATTTCCATAAAGCAAGCATTAAATGCTTGTCAATCACCACAAATCAACTCACATCAATCACTCAAATGTCACATCACTCAAAGTGACATGTGATTTGACGCTTGATGTGACTTGCGATTTGACGCTTGATTTGACTTGCGTGCCGCACTCGAATTCGAAATGCGAATGCGCTCGCAAACAATCCCGGGCTCAGGTTCGCTAATTCCAAATTAACGAATTTTTCGTTGCGTCGTAATTAAATGATTACGCCTAGCGAAATCACTATTCACGTCGCTAATGAATTAATTCTAAATTAATTCGTTCGCCCGAATTAAAATCTAATTTCAATTCCTCGTCAAAATCTAATTTCGTTATAATATATCGATTTATTAATTTATCGATTAATTCCAAATTAATCGTTCTCTCTCTTTAACGATATTTTATCCGAGATAAAATATCTCCGTAATTGATCCCAGATTAATTTTCTCTCTCATCGAATTAATCCAAGATTAATTAAAGTGCGAGTCATACGTCATCGGTGAATCTTCAGGAACCGACCCATGAGATCTCCGGATATGTTGGCAGTAAATACGGTCGTCGGACTATCTGAACACGTAAGTACCTCGTACTACGTTTATACCGATTTACAAGACAAGGTTGGCTTCTAGCAAAGCGCCATGCCTACCCAATTCTCCAGAAATATTCTTACAGGAATATATAGATCTGTATCAGACGTAGTATACAAATTGTATTGTGTATATAGGCCCAGTATCAGATAGTCACGTGCTAGGGTTGGGGCTGGATAAGTGTCTGCCCCGTCCGAAGCACATGTCGGATGTCTGGTAACTAGTCTCTATAATCGGATATGCATGACCTAGTCATAATATCCCGATGGTTGCGCAACACTTAAGAGTACTAATACCGTATCCTACGTGACATCATCTCCACTATGACTGGAGTGATACTTCCATCTTGACATCACACCCAATACTCTACGACTTTCTGATAAACCCAGAAGTGGTGTACGCAGAACCGGTTAAAGCCCTGTACCACCAAGACCTAAGTCTACCGATTGTCGCAAGTATTAGCGATGTAAGTCTCAGGTTAAGACCATACACACCTACCCTGATTTCGGCCTCCCATAGACACATAATCACAATACCAATGGGATTCCGAGGGGTCTATCCAGAGCGAAGCTGTTTCCCGTACCATCGGTGAAACACAACCTCCTATCGCACTTGCATAAGTATCCAATACTTATATATATGAGAACTATGCTGTTGTGCCCTCACAACGCGCACAAGTGCAATACTAGCCTATTCCGCATTATCGATGTCCAGTCTCGATAATACTCCGGCTAGGGATATTTAATGATTAATCCTTCGGGGATTGATACTGTCTCATATCATTCTCAATCCAAGAACTAATCATAGGGACCTCTCTTCATTTATATATCTATGGTGATCTAATCAAAAATGATGAGAGTACAATTTCCTTGTCACATAGTTAATTTGCTACAACAACACAATGATCTGTGCAAATAGTGACGCTATGGGTCATTTTGTCCAACAATCACGCCACTCCTTCTCTCTCACTCAACACATCTCACCACTCAATCGAAATTCCAAGCCACGTGAAGACACAAAAACACAACAAGCTAAACCCTATTCTCTCACCTCTCTCCTCTCATTACACTCGGTAATCACCCACAAACCCTAACTACTCACGCCTCTCAATCAAGCAATAAACCATATTCATGGCACTATTCAAACTAAAGCCATCTGATGTCCACACTCTAACTGACAAAGCCTTTCCTTCACCAACCATAACAAGACTCATGCAGCCAACACGTCCATTATCTTCACGTTCAATACACACGTGAAGACCAACAACCAACCAAGCCTCCCACACCGAACACCATAACAAGACTCAAGCAGCCAACATGTCCATAGTCTTCACGTTCAACACACACGTGAAGACCATTCGCCTATAAACCTCATTAGCCAAGAGATCTCTTGCCATACTGTCCACAGAATCACAGAAAAACAATAGCCTTTAGCACACTGACCTGCAACCAAAAATAGCCACTGAAACAGTCCCCAAAAACTGCACTCCATAACCCAAAAATAGCAGCCCAAACAGCCTTATACTCACGCAAACCGCAGTCTTAAAATCCCCCAAACCACTGTAAAAACTGCACCCATGAAACCCCTCAATTCACCAAAAATAGTCCCTGAAAAAACTGTAATTTTAAACCTGCAAACCAGTCCAGAAAAACCGCACGTCCACCGCATAAAACATAGCAAAACAGCAGCCCAAACAGCGAGGTAACGAAGGAAAACAACGAACCAGTCAATCGGAAAAGTTACGGAGCATCAATCCTTCCGACAATCGCGTAACGCACTTCCAAGAGACGACTTAAGATGTTATACCTGAGGGAACCCTTTTATTTACTCTCGTTTTTTTTGTAATTTATTATTATTTCTTTGCATGCGTATTATAGTTTCATGTAAGTTATGGCCATGGGATGAATGAAATATGTGTTATCTCTAGCGGTATATTGGATGGAAACCCAGACGTAAATTCCATAGCCGAATCCGAATGGACGGTAGTGCGGTCTGCACTCGGGATACAAAGCCACGTACCGCTTGAGAGATGCACATATTTTGTATCATCCAATGTCGTGTTTATCTATTGTTTAGTTGTTTAGTATGTTATTTTTATGCATGATTTAATTGTTTAGCATATTATCTCCAAGTATTATTTAGTTATTTCTTTCACATTAGGAACTTAATTATATCTCTTCTATGTTTATGTTTAGATTATTATTCATTGATATTGTCATGTTTATCAATTTAATGCGTTCATGAGATTGTGTGCTTGCCATTATTTCGACTTATTTTTATGCATGGAAACTTAGATATAAGTTATATGCAAACTTAGATATATGTTGTATGCGAACTTAGATGTAGGTTATTGTTGCGCAGACTTGGTTAGATTATTGACAAATCCATTAATTACGAGTGGCATAAGTAAGGGGCCATTCTGAACCCAACGGGTTGAGGTCTCCCTTGCGAGGGGTGAGTACGGCCTGACCGGCGTAAACACACATGTATAACGCAAGAGCATGTATCGTTCAATTAGTATAAAAATATCGATCCAACGTGGACTTAATTACTACTGTTGTTATTAATTATTGATACTATTTATTTACAGATATCTAATTGGGGAGAAGAGAATGATTGCTTGATTGATTTGGTTGATTGTGGTTTTCCTTAATTAAAATAAAATAAAATAAACAAAAGAAAATACTAAGGAAAATAACAAAAGACTCAAAGATCTAGGGTTGCGACTTCTTCCATTATCATTTAAAAGATGAAGTGATTATTTTATGTCTGTGTAATAAATCGGTTTACTAACCTCGAACACGAAATTATGCGAAAGCCTCTGTCGATGGTCAGACACAAATACCCAGTTTAACCCAATTGAACTATATGTCTATGTCAACCAAATTATCTGGATTCATTAAGTTTGAGTTCCAATTATGGCTACCCCGCCCAACAGGTATATGTCTATCCTGTAAGGAAATCTATTAAATGGTTATTTATCCTCAAGGAAGATCGTGGGCTATTAAGTCTAAGGCTGAAACCTAAAATCCCTATGTCTAGTTCATTTTAGATTTACCATATCAATCTTATTGGTGATCAGACAACAAGAAGCATTAAACTTAATACTTAATAAGTATACCTTTAAATTACCCAAACTATAAAATAACCCTTTATAAACTGGTGATATTAGAATTCATCACAACCCCAGATAACTAACACGTAACTAGGGCTAGTAAAAACTTAAAAGTAAAGACATAATTTAAAAATGCTGAAATGTAAAAGACATAAAGTAAAAGCTGAAAAGTAAAATAAAATAAAATGCTAAGGTAAAAGGATCAACTTTTACTATTTAGTATTTAGATATCTCCCTTAATATAATATATTAACTTGTGATTATTTTACCACCAGCCATATAGGCGGTAACCTGATTAAGTCAAATTAAGTCCAACCAGCCATAAAGGCGGAACCAAAATAAACCTGCCATATAGGCGGTAAGAAAATTTAATTACCAACCGACCAATCTGGCGGTATCCTTGATTAGTCAGGTTTAAACCAGATTAAAATGATTTACCAACCGACCAATATGGCGGTATCTTTTTTAAGTTAATATTTTAAATAGTTAATATATTATTTTTAAGGGAGATTAATCTAAATAGTAACATTAAAAGAATTACCTTTCACCATAGCTGGGGAAGTTACCTCCTCATGGTGAATAGTAAAAACTGTAAAAAGTAAGAAACTAAATTACTATTGTTACAAAACGTAATTAAAATTATTTACAAAACTAAAAGAACTAGAGAGAAGACTCCCTATTTACATCAAAGAAATTGGAGAGAATAGTACATTTGAAACTGAAACATCGAGCTGAATTTATAGGCCTCGGTAGGCTCTGGGCGTCGCGACGCCAAGGCCTTTGGCGTCCCTACGCCAGCTTCTATTGGACGTGGCATGCTGAGGTGATGACACATGGCGATTCTGGATAAGGTGATAAGGTGACACGTGGCAAGTTGGATGGAGCTCAATTATTTTGACACGTGGCGGCTTCTGATTGGTCGGTTCAGATTCTTATCCGCCATGTGTCAGATAAGGATAAGTCAGTCAATAATTGATGCTGACGTGGCGACATGTGGCAATTTGACTGTCGGCACCATAGAATCGCGACATGTGGCACGCTGTGATTGGTTGATGATGACGTGGCAGCCACGTGGCACTTTGACTTGGTAAACAAGTGATGTAGATGATGACGTGGATTGACACATAAAGATTGCCACCGCCATATACTAGGTGCATATTTCTCTCGACTATAACTCGCCCCAATTCTTTTGCAGCCTCAATGAATTCTAGTTTATTGCCAGAATTGGATCCATATAAAATACAAATTTCCTTGATTCGCTGCTGTGATGTTGCTTTCCATTTTCTTTCTCTTATTTGGATATATATCTGGATGTGTCGAAGAAAGAAATGTAGAACTGAATTTATAGAACCTGAAAATGGGTGAGTAATAGTAGCACTAGTACCTGCAAATGAAAATTATTAGATGAACGTTAAAATAAATCGTGAAAATTTATAAAGTTTAGATCTTGTCGGTGAAAATAAAGGAAATAAAAACAGAAAAGCAAATCAAAGCAATAATTAATGCAATAGAATTGTATACGCAATAAGCCACTCGCTTAGTATAAATTCATTAGGATGCATCTCAAGAATTCATTCTTTACTCAGCCATCACTAATAAATTGTTTCTTTTCTTTTTGATTGCCAAATACCATTCCTTCTGTCTTAAAATGCTCCATTTGTGATTTTCCCTACAAAAATAACACACAAAATTAAAAACTCTACAATATGTATACACAAAATTTAAAAATAGAAATTACAACAAAATGTATGGGTTGCCTCCCTGCTAGCGCTAAATTGTTGGTCTTCAGCCAGATGTGACTGAAATCTATCTGTCAATGAGGTTTCAACGTCGTTTTGGACGTCCGATTAACAACAATCCCGTGAGCGTTGCTTTTGAAGGGTCTTTTCTAACGGTAAAGTGGCACAAAATATTTTGTCTCATTCAGTGCTTGTGCCACCTTTTTAACCTTTGTTGCTCCAGTGGTTCCTGAAAAGAAAGAAAGAAAATCAGGAGGTCTCGTATGGTGCTTGACTTAGAATGGAAGTTCCATTCTGTCAAGCTTCTGGGTGATATCTTGATTTGTACTCCCCAAAACAATGGTGTTTCTTCTTAATATATTGGATTCCCAATAAGTTCAAACATTTGCTCCTCCATTTGCTCTATTTCTTGCTCCACCTTTTCTTCATAGATGTATTTTAGGATTTCCTCGTTCAGTTCTTCATCTGTGATCTGTGAAAAATATGCTCCATAAGTGTCAACCTGAAGATGTTAAGAGATGTCAGATTTTAAGTTTTCATCCTCTGAGGCTGATGTCATTGGCTCAGATAGATCTTCTTCAAACATTTGTGCAAAGCATTCTCCAAGATCTCCATTTTGAGGCTGAAAAGTTTCAACCTCTTTTTTTGGTGCAATTGGTACTAACAGCTCAGCTTCATCCTCGTCAGAATCTGAATAATAAAAATCAAATTGAGACTTCGCTGGTTTGGGTTCTCGAACTAATACCTCAGATTCCTGATACTGCTCAGCCTCCTCCTTTCGAAAGTGTCATCGTGGAATGTTTGGTACTCGACTGCTTCATCAATGTCATCTAAAAATGGTCCTTGAGGTATGTAGTTCTGGTTTTCTGTTAATTGTCTCACTTGATCTGTCATCCTCTGAATGGATGCTGATTGTCTCTGAATACTTTCGAGTTGATTCTAGAATGTTTCAAGCATTGTATCCAACCTTTCATCTCGCTTCTTGAACAAATCTTTGAGCATGTCAATCATCTGATCTTCTTCTGATTGTTCTGATTGTCGATGAAGATCATTGTAGGTGGGTGGTGGATAAGATAGAAAATGCGGTTCTGTGAAATGTGATGGCTCGTCATACCATGAAGGATCTTGATAGCTCTGCCACCCTGGATGGTAGTTGTATTCGCAATAATCTCTAAGGTGGTTACCATTACATATGTCACATCTCCCCATAGCGTCTTGTTGAGCAAATATGGTATTGTTTGGTTCTGGCATCAAGTGATAATTATTGGGCTGGACAACAGGCCTCGGAAAACCGGACTGTTGCTCCCAGATTTTCGGTGTATCTTCTAGTAAAGCACGTGATCTCTCAATCTCCCAATAATGTTCCATTTTTCAATCACCTGAAAACAAAAGAAAGAAATAAAAATTACAGATATAAATAAAGAAAATTAGATACAAGTAAATTAGATAGCTTCAAAATTAATAACTCAAGAAAAATAAGTCCCCGACAACGGCGCCAAAAAACTTGACCAACGTAAACATACAAGTATAACGCAAGCGCATATATCGTTCAAGTAGTATAAAAATATCGATCCCACGTGGACTTAATTCCTGTTGTTGTTATTAATTATTGATACTATATATTTACAAATATCTAATTGAGGGAGAAGAGAATGATTACTTGATTGATTTGGTTGATTGTAGTTTACCTTAATTAAAATAAATAAAATAAACAAAAGAAAATACTAAGGAAATAACAAAAGACTCAAAGATCTAGGGTTGTGACTTCTTCCAATATCATTTAAAAGATGAAGTGATTATTTTATGTTTGTGTAATAAATCGGTTTACTAACCTGGAACACGAAATTATGCGAAAGCCTCTGTCGATGGTCAGAAGCAAATACCCAGTTTAACCCAAATGAACCATATGTCTATGTCAACCAAATTATCTGGATTCATTAAGTTTGAGTTCCAATTATGGATACCCCCTCCCGACAGGTATATGTCTATCCTGTAAGGTAATTTATTAAAGGGTTATCTATCCTCAAGGAAGATCGTGGGCTATTAAGTCTAAGGCTGAAACCTAAAATCCCTATGTCTAGTTCATTTTAGATTTACCAGATCAATCTTATTGGTGATCAGACAACAAGAAGCATTAAGCTTAAGACTTAATAAGTAAACCTTTAAATTGCCCAAACTATAAAATAACCCCTTATAAACCGGTGATATTAGAATTCATCACAACCCCAGATAACTAACACATAACTAGGGCTAGTAAAAATTTAAAAGTAAAAGACATAAAGTAAAAATGATGAAAAGTAAAAGACATAAAGTAAAAGCTGAAAAGTAAAATAAAATAAAATGCTAAGGTAAAAGGATCAACTTTTACTATTTACTATTTAGATATGTCCATTAATATAATATATTAACTTGTGATTATTTTACCAACCAACCATATAGGCGGTAACCTAATTAAGTCAAATTAAGTCCAACCAGTCATAAAGGCGGAACCAAAATAAACCTGCCATATAGGCGGTAAGAAAATTTAATTACCAACCGACCAATTTGGCGGTATCCTTGATTAGTCAGGTTTAAACAAGATTAAAATGATTTACCAACTGACCAATATGGCGATATCCTTTTTAAGTCAATATTTTAATAGTTAATATATTATTTTTAAGGGAGATTAATCTAAATACAAACAGTAAAAGAATTACCTTTCACCCTAGTTGGGGAAGTTACATTCTCATGGTGAATAGTAAAAACTGTAAAAAGTAAGAAAGTAAATTACTATTATTACAAAATGTAATTAAAATTATTTACAAAACTAAAAACTAAAAGAAACTAGAGAGAAGACTTCATACATACATCAAAGAAATGGGAGAGAATGGTACATTTGAAACTGAAACGTCGAGCTGAATTTATAGGCCTCGGTAGGCTCTGGGCGTCGCGACGCAAAGGCCTTTGGCGTCGCTACGCCAACTTCTTTTGGACGTGGTATGCTGAGGTGATGACACATGGCGATTCTGGATAAGGTGATAAGGTGACACGTGGCAGGTGGTTGGAGCTCAATTATTGTGACATGTGGTAGCTTTTGATTGGTCGGTTCAGATTCTTATCCGCCACGTGTCAGATAAGGATAAGTCATTCAATAATTGATGCTGGCATGGCGCTGACATGGCGACACATTACAATTTGACTAGCGGCACCATAGAATCGCGACACGTGGCACGCTGTGATTGGTTAGTGATGACGTGACAGCCACGTGGCACTTTGACTTGGTCAACAGGTGATATGGATGATGATGTGGCAATTACGTGGAGTGACATGTGGCGATGGCGACTGTCGGCACCGTAGGATGATGACACGTGGCACAACGCATGTTAATAGATCGGCTGTGATGGTGACACGTGGCACGGTGCACGTATGAAAATGAAAATTATCTCAGATTCTGACACGTGGACCTGGCACATATTAGCACTGTTCGGCGCATGTTAGGCGTCGCGACGCCAGAGGCTTGCACATCGCGATGCTGATAAATTACAAAATTGCCCTTTTTTATCCATTTCACTTGCAAACTTTGTTTGCATGTTTTGGCATGATAAAACCGTTAGGCTGTTGTATGTAAACATCCTCCAAAAGGTTTCCATTAAGGAAAATGGTTTTAACGTCCATATGCCATATTTCATAATCGAAATATGCAGCAATAGCAAGCATTATCTGAATGGATTTAATCATGGCAACAGGTAAAAGCTTTCATCATAATCAACACCATGTTGATGACGATACCCTTTCGCTACAAGACTAGCTTTGTAAATTTGTTCACCATGAAGACTCATTTACTACCAATAGGCACAATGCCTTCTGGTACATCAACCAGTGTCCAAACTCGTTTGTATACATGGAATCTATTTCGGACTTCATGGCTTCTTTCCATAAAGCGGAGTCGATACCTTTTATCGCTTCCTCGTACGTAGCCGGCTCATTATTCTCAATAAGATTAATATCTACATGAGGTGAGATCAGAAACCCATATCTCTCCGACCTAAGCGGTTCTTGTATATTAGAAGATTGTGGAACAGTCTCATCCCTGATGATCTGCTCGTGTTCCGAGAGGGGATTGGTGCCAGGAACAGTATCACTTTGATTTTCATCGAGTTCTACTTTCCTCCCACTTACCACTACATTTAGGAATTCCTCTAAGGAAAACAGCATGGAGAGCAACAATATTTTGTTCTCTTATGGGTTGTGGAAAGAATATCATTTAGTTTCCCTAGGATAACCAATTACAAATAGGCACTTATCCAATTTGGGTTCTAGTTTGGTACCATTCAAACGTTTAACATATCCCCAGCATCCTCATATCTTCAGGAATGAGAAACCCAGTTTCTTTTCTATCCATATTTCATATGGAGTCTATCCAACAGACTTTGATGGAACCTTATTCAAAATAAGTATTGCACTGTTCAATGCGTATCATATGAAGAAAATTGGTAGCTCAGTTCGACTCATCATTAACCTTACCATGTCCAACAAAGTTCGGTTTCTCCGTTCGGACACACTGTTCAATTGAGGTGTTCCGGGAGGAGTCCACTGTGAAAGAATACCATAGTCTTTCAAGTAATCGAGAAACTCATTGCTCAAGTATTTTCCACCATGGTCCAACCATGATGATTTATTACTTTTTCTGGTATGTTTTTCTACTTCGTGTCGAAACTCTTTAAATTTCTCAAAAGTTTCCGACTTTTTTTTATAAGATACACATAACCATAACGCGATGTAACATCCGTAAAGGTTACGAAGTATTCATAACCACCTATAGCCTAGCTAGACATGGGCCCGTATACGTCACTATGATCGAGGGCTAATAGCTCGGTGGCATGTACACCCTTACCGCTAAAAGGTGTTTTAGGCACTTATCTAATAAAAAAGATTCACAGACATCATATAAATTAGGATCAATCCGTCCAAGTATCCATTCTTCCAGACGACGATGCCACAGATAAGTTCCATATGTGTTACTCAATTTGAGCCTTTTTTTTTCTGTCATGTTATATGTTTGATATTCATTTATATTCAAAATATAAAGACTATTATTAACATCTGCTGTACATATCAAAATGTTATCTTTATATACAAAACACCTAGTGTTTTGGAATACAAAGGTATACCCGCAACGGGTTAAACAAAATGCAGAGATTATGTTTCTAGTCAAACTAGGTACGAAATAACAGTCACCTAATATAATTACATGCCCCAAGGGTAGATACAAAACATAGGTCCCAATGGCCAAAACAGTGACTTTCGTCCCATTTATGACTCGTAAGTAGATCTTATTTGAAGCCAGTATCCTGCTAATTAGTAGATCATACACGCCAATACATATGTGAGTACCACGTCCATAATTAAAAATCCAATTTTTAAAACCAGTAGTGGACATGTTTATAACAAATATACCTGAAGCTGTAGCCTTACCCGTCTTCACTTCATTCAACTCCGCCTTGTACTAACGGAAGTCACGCTTCCAGTGACCCCGTTTACTACAATGTAGGCAGACGTCTTGGGATATGTCTTTAGTCTTCATAGAAGACTTTGATGATTTAGCCCTGCCTTTTTTCTTCCTTTTCTTCACACCCCCAGGAGCCTTTGGCCAAGCCTTGGCCTTCTGGGATGTCGAAGTAAGGTGCGCCTCGTGCTTCTTGCCCTTCAGAAGCACTGGCCCTGCCTCTTTGAGCATAGCCATCCACTCTCCAAGTGTCTTCTCTTGGTTCATCATGTTGATGTTCATGACGAACCCGGCCCAGCAGTCGGGCAGAGACTATAAGATCAAATCTATGGAAGTCTCGGCCTCGAAGGTTATGCCCAGCTGACCTAGCTGTTCGATGTCAGCAATCATCTGCGACACATAGTGCTCGACAGATGTACCCTCTGACATACGCGAGCGAAAAAGCTTCTTTTGCAATTCTTACTTATGTGATCTAAGGTTAGATCTGTGAAGATCCTTCAATTTCAATATCATACTATAAGGATCCAATCCTTTGTTCTGACGAAAAAATTGAGGAGTCATTGTGGCAAGCATGATGGATTGAGCACTAAAGTTATCATCCCGATGAGTCTTCCAAAGCTCATGCTCTACTATTTGCTCAACTCTAAGCTCATGCCCGAGAGGTTTCTCTATGACATAGAGTAACTTCTCGATTCCCAGGACTATCCTGAGATTCATCTCCCAATCTAGAAAATTAGAGCGGTTAAAGACATTATCACCCATGATGATTTCCCTAACGCTAATCTTTCCAGCCATCTCGATTGCAATAGTCCAACTATCCAATCAACGATATCGGGTACACTCAAAATGTAATGGTTACTATATTCCAACTATATAATCAACTACAAGTGGAGTAGTGTCTTGTACAGTCCAACTGTTCAAACAAAGCAATAAAATAAATATTAGTCCAACTAATATATTTATAACATCGATAAATAAAATAAATGAGCGCGTGTAAGCAAGTATTAAACGAAATTGCAAATTTAATACTGGACTCCCATTATTTTTCGGCAAGCCTCTACCCCTCTATGGAGTACTCGGGAAACCCAGTTTCTTAGTGGGCTAGGATCCAGTGAAATAAGACACAACCCTGACTTTGGCCAACAAGCTGTATGAAACTTAACTAGGTAGATCTCTAAGATCAATTGGATCCCATCTAATTCCTAGATCCGGTAGGTGGACCTCCAAGTCCAAAACATATATCTAATATATTTCCTAATCTTTTCATCTGAATCAACTAAGCCTTGTCTTTGGCTCAACAAGCATAATAATTCCAGTTAAGCGTGACCTATTGACAGTGGGAAAGCTTTGTAATCCACGTCGATGTACAGAAGTGACCTTAACTTTGGTCAACAAGTCACAACTGCCCAAGACATACGATATATAACAAAGATTTTGTAGTTCAAACACATCCGCGATGGACAATAAGCTTGACTTTGGCCAACAAACCAATGCCAATCTTGGAACTTGAGAGAGAACCACTCAATTGAAGGAAAACACTTAATATCAAAGTGATGGTTTTTCCTTTAAATTGAAAACCAATTTTATTATCTTTGATTAGGTCTCATCATACACCCTTAAACATGCATTCTAAAAGCATAATAAGGCGCGATAAAATAATAATGATATGCAGATAGATATATAACAATTTATTCCTAGAACAAATATCTCCCTTTCGTCTCTCCCGCTAGCACTTTACATACTTCTACCCAATTACATAATACATAAAGAAACCTCATTTGCATTGAGGGGAATTGGTGAGAAGAGAAATAAAAAGAGATAAGGAGGTGAAAGGCTGGACACGCAGGTCCAATTTAATAAATAAGTACCATACTTACAATAATTTCCAAAATTGCACCCATCATTCTAATATCCATCCAATATACATTACTCATATAAATAAATCAAAGTATTCACACAAAGCATGCTGTTAATCAATTTAATCCAATTAATTATTCTTTGATTAATGACCATCCAATGTTCAAACAACGATTTGATTTGCGCGAGTCCAACACGTTTAAGAATAAATACTCAAAGTACGTATTCTTGAATTATATCGAACTATAATTTTAAATCCAATTCAAATTGTATCCAATACTAATTCGTGTTTAATTTCAAATTAAACAATTACACTTTTAATAGTGCCTTTTAGACTTGGATTCCAAATCCAATCCAATTGGGTCTCAAAGGCCCAATTAGCATCCAATGCTATTCAATTTAAGGCCAATAGGCTTTCAATTAATTCTTTAGGCATGGGCTTTGGCCATTATGGATCCAACCCAAGATGTTAGGCCTAAGTTAGGAATCACGCTATGCCACAAAATCAATTCATTCCAACATGCTTCATCCCACGACAATCACATGAAATAGCATTCAATTTTGATTTCAATCCAATTAAACCAAAAATTAACATTCATTTCATGCTTTAAATCATCCAATAATCTAAATTCAAAAAATCACCCTGAGAGGACCTAGGGTACCATTCGGCCATGCTTGGGTTTTTGGGGAAAAATTAATCTAATCAATTTTCTCAAATCCAATCATGCATAACTCGAAGTTATCATAATTTAAGCATAACCAAACAATCAATTTAGGAAAATTAATACTCCAAGAAAAATCACCAAATTAAAGTATATAAAACCTAGATTTTAAATCAGGTTTAGGTGGCTCTGATACCATTGTTAGTATCTAAAAGACATGCTCAAGGATAATAAACATTGATTCATGTGTGAATATTAAAAGATAAGTTGCGGAAAAACTTACATTGATCGGTTGAAGTTCAAAACTTTTCATGGATGTAGAAGCTCCAAGCCCTCTTTTTGAGTTCCAAACTCTTGGGTGAGTTTCCCTATCACATTTCCTTGATGTTGGACAATTATGACCCATATCGTCACTATTTGTACAGATCATGGTGTTGTTGTACAAATTAACTATGTGACAAAGGAGATTGTACTCTTATCATTTGTGAGTAGATCACCAAGATGTATAAATGATAGGAGGTCCTTATAATTTTTTCTTGGATTGAGAATGATATGAGACAGTATCAGTCCACGAAGGATAAATCATTAAATATCCCTAGTTAGAGTATTATCGAGATTGGACATCGATAAATATGTAAAAGACTAGTATTACACTTGTGCGCGTTGTGAGGGCATAAACGTCATAGTTCTCATATATTTGGGTATAGGATACTCATGCAAGTGTAATAGGAGGTTGTGTTTTACCGATGGTATAGGAAACAATTTCGCTCTGGATAGACCCATCGGAATTCCATTGGTAGTATGACTATATGTCTATGGAAGTCCGAAATCAGGGTAGGTGTATTTGGTTTTAACATGAGACTTGCACCGCCAATACTTGCGACAATCAATATACTTTGGTTTTGGTCATCCAGGGCTTTAACCGGTTTCTGTGTACGCCTCTTCTGGGTATATTGAGAATTGTAGTGTGTTGGGTGTGATGTCAAGACGGAAGTGTCACTCCAGTCATATAGAGATGATGATCGCGTAGGGATACAAGACTGGTTCTCTAAAAAGGTTGCAACCGTCGGGATAATATGACTTGGTCATGATTATCCGATAATAAAGAGACTAGTGTTGGTTTGTAATTAGGTCCCAAGATCAATATAAGCACGAAAATAACATTTGAATACATCAACGGAGGTAGCGGAATACTCACATCGATCGGTTGAGACGATTTGGTGAAGAACAAAACTGAAATTCTGCCCTACAAAAATGCCACTGCTGTGCAGATTTTCTGCCTCCAAAGTCAGATTTTGATCCAACATTTGAAGCTCCAAGCTTCTTCGTTTGATTCCGGGCAAGTGGGTGGGTTTCCCTATCACCTTCGTATAACTCTTGGAAGTGTGCTAGCACTTGGATTTTGCCACAAAACCCATGAATTTTCCTCCATGGCTCACGCCATTTTGGACAGTGAGCAGCCTCTTGGGAGTCACTTTTAGGAGAGAAAGAGAAAAAATAATATAGAGAGAAAGTGTTAGGTTTAGTTACAAAAGTGTAAAACATTTACTTTATATATTTTCCAAAAATATATAAATGTTTTACCATTTAATTTCCTTTCAAAAAGTCAAAAAAAAAAAATTAAATGTAATAACCTTGAGTGTTCCACACTCCAACATCAATGTCCATCAAGTCATATCAAGTCTATCCAGTTGTCAAGTCACATCACTCAAAGTGACAAGTGATTTGACGCTTGAAGTGACTAGCGATTTGACGCTTGATGCGACTAACGATTTGACGCTTGATGTGACTTGCGTGCCGCACTCGAATTCGAAATACGAATGCGCTCGCAATCACTCTCGAGCTCGTGTTCGCTAATTCCTAATTAGCGAATTTTCCATTGCGTTGTATTTAAATGATAACGCCTAGCGAAATCACTATTCACTTCGCTAACGAATTAATTCTAAATTAACTCGTTCGCCCGAATTAAAATCCAATTTTAATTCCGCGTCGAAATCCAATTTCATTTAATATATCGAATATATTAATTTACCCGATTAATTCTAAATTAATCGTTCTCTCTCTTTAGACGATATTTTATCCCAGATAAAATATCTCCGTAATTAATCCCAGATTAATTTTCTCTCTCATCGAATTAATCCCAGATTAATTAAAGTGCGAGTCATACGTCATCGGTGAATCATTTGGAAGTGACCCAATGAGATCCTCGGATATGTTGGCAGTAAATACGGTCGTCGGACTATCCGAACACGTAAGTACCAAGTACTACGTTTTACCGATTTTCAAGACAAGGTTGGCTTCTAGCAAAGCGCCATGCCTACCCAATTCTCCGGAAATATCCTTATGAGAATATAAAGATCTATATCAGGCGTAGTATACATAGTATCGTGTATGTCGATCCAGTATCGTACTGTCACGTGCTAGGCTTGAGGCTGGAGCTATGTCTGCCCCATACGAAGCACGTGTCGGATGTCTGGTATGTTGGTTTCTATAATATGTCCCAAGGAAAGATTAAGCATATATGAAATACAACAAAGAATATATATAAACATGAAGTATGGCGGAATCATACTTACAATATCTTGTGATGAAGAAAATCAAGCCAAGATGGAAGCTCCAAGGTGGATGATTTTCGGCCAAGGTGAGAAGATGTGGAAAGCTCCAAGCTTTGAGTATTCCAAGCTCTATGATGGTTTCCCTATCACCTCTTTTGATCCCTTGAAAGGTGCTAGCCTTGCATGTGAGGAGATGTTCCAAACAATCACACTTTCTTCAAGCTTTTGGCAACCAAAATGAAGAAGATGAAGACCAAAAACTGCATGCAGTTTTCGGCCAAGTGAGAGAGAGAAGAGAGATTTTTCTTTTTGTTCTTTTTGATTTTTGATACCGAAAATCAATTTATATTTATGCCATAATATTTATTAAATAATAATAAATCTATGACACAAGCCATGGAAAGGCTTAGAGTGTCAAACACTCAAATTCCATGCATAACATTAGAGTGTATTATACACTATCACCATGCAATGCATTATCAATAAAATAATACATTCAATGACATGTGTCAAGTGGCCCCACACGTTTCCAAATGAAAGTGGGCCCACGTCCACTCACGCGTTCGGGTTCGATATTTCTGAAATACCGAACTTGCGTCGCGACGTAATTAAATCGAATTTAAATAAATAATCGCGCCTAGTGAAATTATTATTTACGTCGCTAACGAATTAATTCTAAATTAACTCGTATGCCCGAATTAAAATCTAATTTTAATTTCGCGTCGAAATCGAATTTCAATTATTATATCGAATATAATAATCTTACTGATTAATTCCAAATTAATCGTTCTCTCTCTCTAAATAAGGCACTTTATCCGAGATAAAGTTTCTCCGTAATTAATCCAAGATTAATTAAGTTCGAATCAAATATCATAGGTGAATCTTCAGGAAGCGACCCAAGAGATCTCCGGATATGTTGGCAGTAAATACGGTCGTCGGATAATCCGAACACGCACGTACCTCGTACTACGTTCTTACCGATTCACAAGACAAGGTTGGCTTCTAGCAAAGCGGCATGCCTACCCAATCTCCAGAAATATTCTTATAGGAATATAAGATCTATATCAAGCGTAGTATACCGTAGTATTGCGTACATCGATCCAGTATCGGATGATCACATGCTAGGCCTAGGGCTGGAGATGTGTCTGCCCCGTACGAACATATATCGGACATCAAGCAACTAGTCTCTTTAAATCGGACAATCCTGACCTAGTCATATTGTCCCGACGGTTGCAACCTTTTATAGAGTACTAGTTCTGTGTCCTGCGTGATCATCACTCCATATGTCTGAAGCGATACTTCCATCTTGACATCACATCCAGTACACTACGATTCTCGATAAACCAGAAGAGGTGTACACAGAACCGGTTAAGGTCCCCAACCACCAAAACCAAAGTTTACCGATTGTCGCAAGTACTAGCGATGTAAGTCTCAGGTTAAGACCATATACATCTACCCTGATGCGGCCTCCCATAGACACCTAGACATACTACCAATGGGATTCCGCGGGGTCTATCCAGAGCGAAGCTGTTTTCCGTACCATCGGTAAACACACAACCTCCTATCGCACTTGCATAAGTATCCAATACTTAAATATATGAGAAATATGCCGTTGTGCCCTCACAACGTGCACAAGCGCAATACTAGCCTATTCCGCATTATCGATGTCCAGTCTCGATAATACTACGGCTAGGGATTTAATGATTAAACCTTTATGGATTGATACTGTCTCATATCATCTCAATCCAGTACTAATCATATGGACTTTCGCCATTTATATATCAAAGTAAATAATATTTACAAAATGGCAAAAGGCAATTTCATTATTACATAGTTAATTTTGTACAATAATACAATATCATTTACAAACAGTGACGCTATGGGACACAATGTCTAACATGGTAACTAGTCTCTATAATCAGATATACATGACCTAGTCATAATATCCTGATGGTGCAGCACTTAAGAGTACTAATACCGTTATCCTGCATGACATCATCTCCACTATGATTGGAGTGATACTTCCGTCTTGACATCACACCAAATACTCTACTTCTCAATATACACGCATTGGCTTGCACAGAACCGGTTAAAGCCCTGGATGACCGCAACTAGAGTATATCGATTGTCGCAAGTATTAGCGGTGCAACTCTCAGGTTAAGACCAAATACACCTACCCTGATTTCGGACTTCCATAGACACATAGTCATACTACCAAGGAATTATGAGGAGGTCTATCCAGAGCGAAGCTGTTTCCCGTACCATCGGTGAAACACACCTCCTATTACACTTGCATGAGTATCCTATACCCAAATATATGAGAACTATGTCGTTGTGCCCTCACAACGCGCACAGGTGTAATACTAGTCTTTTACGTATTTATCGATGTCCAATCTCGATAATACTCTGACTATGGATATTTAATGATTTATCCTTCGTGGACTGATACTGTCTCATATACTTCTCCATCCAGGAACAAATCATAGGGACCTCTCATCATTTATACATCTAGGTGATCTAATCACAAAAGATAAGAGTGTAATCTCCTTTGTCACATAGTTAATTTGTACAACAACATCGTGATTTGTAGAAATAGTGACGCTATGGGTCATAATTGTCCAACAATCTCCCACTTGGCCTATAGCCAGTCACTCGAGTGCTTGACACCCGAACTATGTACAATTGGCTCAAACTGCTGAGAAAAGATTTCGTCAGTGGATCTCCATGATTATCATCTGATGCGATTTATACGATCATCACATCGCCATGATGTATGATCCGAACGAATCAGATGAATAGTCGAAGTATATATCTAGATCGTTGATGAGACCATTAATTCTTTAGCCTGTGCTCGAGCCTAGCTCATCTTCTAATAGAATTATATCTAATCTAATTAGATTTGTTTATCGACCCAGAAGGCTTCTATTACCGCTTCAGCTGCAGCAATAACCCGTATTTGTTGTTTATTCGGCAACCGTATCTTGCTTGGAAGATTTCCAGCTCACTGTTCCGTTATTCAAACTGTATAGTACTGTTTGTGACTTATAGTCATTTCATCGATTTAGGAAACTTGCAGTAGTGATCCCAGTCACTTCAAGTTCTCCATCTCCATAGATTAAGACATCATCCTTAGATCTCTCAGATACTAACGGATGTTCTTAACATCAATCTAGTGATTATTACTCGGATTGGCCTGTTTGTGAATCCATATGCTCAAAGCGTATGAGACACCAGGTCACGTACATTTTTTCAATGTACGATTTCTCGGAGAGTTTCAACAACTTTAATTATTTCTTGAAGATCTTTATTCCTAGTATAAAGGTTGTTTCTCACCAAGAATTTCGGAGAATTTTATCGAAAGCCCAGCTTTCACCGATTGTTATTTTGGGAATATCATTCCAAGAAAATGACGTATTATCATTATTTTATAGGACAACCACTGTCATTGCGCTCCCACTAACCCTCTTATATACACAAGAATCATTTCGTTTGAATTAAGCAATAACCATTATGATCCATCGAAACGACAATTCCTAGAACCTATGCTTGCTTCAATCCAAACATGGATCGAATAACCTGTAAACCTTGTTTGCTAGTTTTGGTACGACAAAACCGTCAGGATGTTGAAAACATCCTCCAAAAGGTTTCCTTTTAAGGAAAGCGATTTTTCCGTAAAGCTGACATATTTCATAAATGAAACTTGCAACTTTAGCAAGCATTATCCAAATGGATTTACTGTGGTAACAGGTAAAATGTTGAATCGTAATCAACATAATATTGATGACGATACATTTTCGCTACAAGCCTAGCTTAGTACGTTGGTATGTTGCCTTACATGTATGTCTTCTTTGAAGACTTATAACGTACCAATAGGCATATATTGGTTGGTCGGTTCGGACAAAAACACATTTTATACCACTTTGCGGAAAAAAGTTTCTCATAAAAGTTTCGCGATGTTTCTAACCTATTTATGTCGTTATTTGATATCGAATAAATATGTTTAGGTGAAATATGAATGAATTATTCATATTGGATATTGAATAATTTATTCGGTAACTTTAAAAGTTTTTAAAGTTATAATTTCGCCCGAACCGCGTTTTCACTGCGCCCGAGCTAAAACCCCAATAGTATGTTGATGATATTATTGTGAAATCTAATAGAGCATGCGATCATTTGGAACATTTGAGGAATAACTTTGAAAGAATGAAGAAATACAAGATCAAGCTCAATCCTTTTAAATACGACTTGGTGTCAAAGCTATAAATTTCCTGGGTTTTTAAAATTGACAAAATAAGACAAGAACAATCAAAGAAGCTCAGTCTCTTCAGAATAAGAAGGAATTGCAGAGGTTTTGGGGAAAGTGAACTATGTTTGGAGGTTTATTGCAAATCTTGCATTGAAAATTAAGGAATTTTCAGACCTGATAAAATCTTAAAAGTGAGGAGGATTTATGTGGGAGGAAAACTTCAGCATGTATTTGAGATGATAAAATAATATTTAACAAAACCTTATATCCTCGTGCCCCTAAGGGAATGGATTCCTCTTAAATAATACATATCGGCCGCTTGTGAGTCAATTGGATATTTGTTTGCTCAGAACAATTCAGTAGGACATAAGCATGCTATTTATTATTTAAGTATTAACCATTTTTTCTCTGGAGGTGAATTACTATTTAATTAAGAAGATATGTCTGGCTCTGTATTTTGCCTTGACCGGTGTGTAATCACATGCGTATAAAGTAAGCCCACATATCGTTCAAGTAATATAAAAAGTATCGATCCCGCGAGGACTTAATACCTAATCTATTAATTTTATGAGGTCAAATGATTACTAGTATCTAACAGGTTGATTGATTGATTTGAAATGGTGATGATTTTGAATTTTAAAAACAGGTAAATAAAATTGCACGAAAGTAGGTTTAAGAGTCTTATGCAACACATGCAAGATAATTTAATCAACACACAAGTTTGCACCACCATAACGTAAATAAAAAAAAAAAAGACAAATGCATAATTCCATAGACATATTAAACAAAGAAATACAAAAATATAAATAAATAAAAGTAATCGAAATGCTAATAATAATGGCAGATAATCCAGTGCATAATATAAAAGAAATGATCAAAGAAGCAAACATGCATAAAATATGATGAGAGGAGGATTGTTCACTGTAAGTGCGTTTGTGTATTTTTTGAAAACGCGTTCGAATAAAAAATGATGCAGAATGCATGCGTTCGTGTAGCATTTTAGAAAGCGTTCGAACGACGATTACCAAAGTGGTATCTAAAATTACATAAACACGTGTGTGAATGTTTCTCAAGCGGTACGTGGAGTTATATCCCAAGTACATACCGCACTACCGTCTATTCGGATTCGGCAACAGAATTTATGTCTGGGTTTCCATCCGATATACCGCGAGAGGCAACACTCAAGCATTAACACATCATGAATACGAAGTGAAAAATGAAAAATGACAATAAAAAAGGCGAATAACCTGATCAACAGAAGAAATGTGTGACCAAGAGCTTTGGCTAACGTCCATATGGGATCTTGTATACCCGGCGCGGTAAAACATTATGGTAAAGGTAGCCTTTAGGCATTTTCCTGAAATGGAGGACCTTTAATCCAACGCGATTAGCCCATGCGCACCAAATGATGACGTAAAAGTAAACAGACGGAATAACATGCAGAAAGTAAATGATAGAATAATAAAAGAGATACGACCAAGGCCGACATCTATATGGGACTTCGTATGCCCGATTGAACGTACTTCTCATTCAATCAAGTGTATTTTATCCAGCGCGGCAAAAAATCATGGTAAAGGTAGCCTTTAGCCATTTCTCTCAAATCGATGACCTTTAATCCAACGCGATCAGCCTATGCACACTAAATACCAACGTATAAATAAATAAAGCGATAAAATGCAGAGAGTAAATAACGGAATAATGAAAGAGATGCGACCAAGCCAACATTTGTATGGGACCTCGTATGCATGATTGAACGTATTTCACAGTCAATCAAGTACACTTCGTCCGGCGCGTCAAAACATCGTGGTAAAGGTAGCCTTTAGGTATTTCCCTCAAATGGAGGACCTTTAATCCAACGTAGTTAGCCCATGCGCACTAGATTAACAATGCATAAATAAATAAAGCAATAACATGCGGAAAGAAAATAACGGAATAATAAAAGAGGTGCGACCAAGGCCAACATCTATATGAGACCTCGTATGCCCGATTGAACGTATTTCACATTAAATCAAGTATACTTCGTCCGGCACGGTAAAACATCGTGGTAAAGGTAGCCTTTAGGCATTTCCCTTAATGGAGGACCTTTAATCCAACGTAGTTAGCCCATGCGCACTAGATTAACAATGCATAAATAAACAAAGCAACAACATTAACGGAATAATAAAAGAGATGCGAACAAGGCCAGCATCTATATGGGACCTCGTATGCCCGATTAAACATATTTCACATTCAATCAATTATACTTCGTCCGGTGCGAAAAAACATCGTGGTAAAGGTAGCCCTTAGGCATTTCCCTCAAATGGAGGACCTTTAATCCAACGTAGTTAGCCCATGCACACTAGATTAATAATGCGTAAATAAATAAAGCAACAACATGCAGAAAGTAAATAATGGAATAATAAAATAGATGCGACCAAGGCCAACATCTATATGGGACCTCGTATGCCCGATTGAACATATTTCACATTCAATCAAGTATACTTCGTCTGGCACAGCAAAACATCGTAGTAAAGGTAGCCTTTAGACATTTCCCTCAAATGGAGGACCTTTAATCCAACGTGATTAGCCCATACGCACTAGATTAACAATGTGTAAATAAATCAATGCGTAGAAAATAAATAGTGGAACGATAAATACAAACAACGAATGAACACAAAATCAAATGACAAAATGAAACACGTGCTTGCAAGTTTCTCAAACGGTACATGGAGTTGTATCCAAGTACAGACCGTACTACCATCCATTCGGATTCAGCTACGAAATTTACGTCTAGGTTTCCATCCGATATACTGCAAGAGATAGCACGCAATCATTAACCCAAAAATAATAATAGACATGAACCATCAAGATGCATACAAGGAAATATTAATAGACAACTGAAAAGATGAATGAAAAATAGCAAAGGGTGCCATCAGGTCTTACCTTTTAAGTTGCTTCTCGGAAGTGCGTTACACCGTCCCAGATGGGTTAATGCTCTGTCACTTTTCTGAATTCCTGGTTCAATATTTTATTCACCATTTCACTGTTTTTAGCCACTGATTTCTCAGTATTCTTCACTGTTGGACTGCAGTTTCGGGTGGTTGTTTTCAGGGGTGGTTATTTCTTACTGTTTTGGGATGTTTTAAGGGCTGATTTGGTCTTGATTTGTTCGGCAGTTTGCTCACTGTTTCGTGCTTGTTGGTGGTTTTGTTTGTATTTTGTTTAGTGGAGGGTAGACTGGTTTTATTGGCATCAGTGAGGGCTGCTTTGTTTGGAGGATTATTGGTTGGTCGTGGTTTATTTTCTCTGTTTCAGTCGGTGGAGGGCAGGCCTAAGGGACGTGTGTGAAAGAGAGAATGTATTATTATTTTTTGTGAAGTTGCCATGAGTCCAAGGGAAAGAGGGGAGAGTAGGTTTTGGTTTTGTGATATTTTTATAGTTGCATGCTAGGGTTTGGGTTGTGCATGGTTTTCAAAATAAGGAAGTAAATCAAACAATGAAATGATATATTTTATTTAGTTTATTTAGGGAAAGAATATTGTGTATTTTTTGTGGGGGATATATTCAAAATATTTTTTTAATTTGGAAGGTGATTTAATTGGATTTCGGCATGTGTTAAATGTGATTTGAATATTTTGGATTGGGCTTGGACGGAATGGGTTTTTCATGGGTTGCGAGGGTTTTGGGCTGAGGCTAATATTTTAAAATAGAGATCAATAAAGCGAGCTCGAGGCTAAATAAAGGAATTAAATTTGGCAAGGTATTTATTTTTGAATTTTCCTTTCCGACTTCTGTTTCCCGCATCTTCCGCAACTTATCGGGTAGTGCCTCTATACGAGGCTCATCATTGGGCTGTATGAAAAAATGCAGTGTCTACAGTCGCCCCCATTTTGATGGGACTGTTGAGTTTTTCTAAGGTCCCAAGATCAAACAAGACATGAAAATCAAGCATGAATACACCAACGAAGATAGCGGAATACTTACATTGGTTGGTAGAGTCGATTTGAAGACAAATGAACCCAAAAAACGCACTGCCATGTAAGCTTACTGCATGCAGTCCACTGCCTCCAAAAACAGAATTTTGAGATGAGAAACGCAGCTCCTAGCTTCGTTGGATGGATCCCGGCTCATGGTCGAACCTCCCTACCACCTTCGCAAGACTTGTAAGTGTGCTAGCACTTGAATTTTCACCATGAAAATCCACTCTTGCTTCCCTATTGTTCACGCCCAAACTGGTTCAAAACCAGTGAAGAATAGCCACTGTTTTGGCGTGAGAGAGATGAGAGAGTTAGAGAGAAAAATGTGTTAACTTTTCTTTTATTTTTGTTTTCAAAAAACGTAAAAAGGAAAGAGAGAAGCAATGATGTATATCATTAACCAAAAAATGAATTTTTAGATAAAAACTCTTCAAAAACCGTGAAAAGCATTTCCCTCCAAAAATTCATCATCATCACACATTGAGAATAGAGACAATGTATCATCCCATAAAGGTGACTAGATACATCCATCTTCTATTCGTGTCAAGTGATGAGATATCGCGTTATGATTTGCGGATACCACTCGTTTCAAAATACGAATGTGTCCGCAAACACTTTCGGGCTCGGTTTCGCTAATTCCGAATTAACGCATTTCCGTCGCGACGAGAATTAATTAATTTCGCCTAGCGAAATTACTATTCAGATCGCTAACGAATTAATTCTAAATTAATTCGTTCGCCCGAATTAAAATCTAATTTTAATTCTGCGTCGAAATCTAATTTCGTTTAATATATCGAATATATTAATTTAATCGATCAATTCCAAATTAATCATTATCTCTCTCTAGACGATATTTTATCCTAAATAAAATATCTCCGTAATTAATCCTAGATTAATTTTCTCTCTCTTCTATATAATCCCAGATTTTCAAGAGTGCAAGTTGTGCGTCATCGGTGGATTATCGGGAAGCGACCCATGAGATCCCCGGATAAGTTGACAGTAAATACGGTCGTCGGAGTATCCGAATCACGTACGTACCAAGTACTACGTTCTACCGATTTACGAGACAAGGTCGACTCCTAGCAAAGCACCAAGTCTACCAAGTTCTCCGGACATATCCATTAAAGAATATCAAAGATCTGTATCAAGCGTAGTATACTATTGTATTGTGCATATCGGCCCAGTATCGGATAATCACGTGCTAGGGCTGGGGCTGGATAAGTGTCTGCCCCGTCCGAAACACATATCGGATATCTGGTAACTAGTCTCTATAATCGGATATTCATGACCTGGTCATAATATCACGATTAGATGCGCATCACTTAAGAGCACTAATACCGTATCCTGCGTGACATCATCTCCACTATGACTGGAGTGACACTTCCGTCTCGACATCACATCCAATACACTACGATTCCTGATAAACCCAGAAGAGGTGAACACAGAACCATTTAAGATCCCCCAACCACCAAAACCAAAGTTTACCGATTGTCGTAAGTATTAGCGATGCAAGTCTCAGGTTAAGACTATACACACCTACCTTGATTTCGGCCTCCCATAGACACCTAGTCATAATACCAATGGGATTCCGAAGGGTCTATCCAGAGCGAAGCCGTTTCCCGTACCATCGGTGAAACACGACCTCCTATCGCACTTGCACAAGTATCCAATACTTATATATATGAGAACTATGCCGTTGTGCCCTCACAACGCGCACAAGTGCAATACTAGCCTATTCCGCATTATCGATGTCCAGTCTCGATAATACTACGGCTAGGGATATTTAATGATTAATCCTTCGTGGACTGATACTGTCTCATATCATCTCAATCCAGGAACTAATCATAGGGACCTCTCTTCATTTATATATCTATGGTGATCTAATCACAAATGACGAGAGTGCAATTTCCTTGTTACATAGTTAATTTGCTACAGCAACACAATGTTCTGTGCAAATAGTGACGCTATGGGTCATATTATCCAACAGGGACTTGTGCAGTTTGTGACATTGACAATCCTATCAAAGTCATGCATGCATTTTTACTTACTTGGCTCGCCAGCTGCCGCCGAACTTACCTGTTGCTTTGAGATGCTTCGAACTGAGTTGATTTGGTGACTGTTGGACAATTATGACCCATAGCGTCACTATTTGTACAGATCATGGTGTTGTGTATAAATTAACTATGTGACAAAGGAGTTTGCACTCTTATCATTTGTGATTAGATCACCTAGATGTATAAATGATAAGAGGTCCCTATGTTTTTTTCCAGGACGGAGAATGATATGAGACAGTATCAGTCCACGAAGGATAAATCATTAAATATCTATAGTCAGAGTATTATCGAGATTGGACATCGATAAATACGTAAAAGACTAGTATTACACTTGTGCGCGTTGTGAGGGCACAACGATATAGTTCTCATATATTTGGGTATAGGATACTCATGCAAGTGTAATAGGAGGTTGTGTTTTACGGATGGTATGGGAAACAGCTTCGCTCTGGATAGACCCCCTTGGAATTCCATTGGTAGTATGACTATGTGTCTATGGAATTCCGAAATCATGGTAGGTGTATTTGGTCTTAACTTGAGACTTGCACCGCTAATACTTACGACAATCAATATACTTTGGTTGCGGTCGTCCAGGGCTTTAACAGGTTCTGTGTATGCCAATATTGGGTATATTGAGAATCGTAGTGTGTTGGATGTGATGTCAATACGGAAGTATCACTCCAGTCATAGTGGAGATGATGGTCACGTAGGATACGGTACTAGTATTCTTAAGTACTGCAGTCATCGGGATAAAATTACAAGATCATGTTTTTTCGATTATAGAGACTAGTTACCAGACATCCGACATGTGCTTCGTAAGGGGCAGACACAATTCCAGCCCAGACCTAGCACGTGATCATCCGATACTGGATAGAAATACGCAATACTATGTATACTACGCTTGATATAGATCATTTATTCCTGTAAGAATATTTCTGGAGAATTTGGAATTAATCGAGAAATTGATATATTTGATATATTAAACGAAATTACATTTCGACGCGGAATTAAAATTAGATTTTAATTCGGGCGAACGAATTAATTAGAATTAATTCGTTAGCGACGTGAATAGTGACTTCGCTAGGCTTAATCATTTAATTACGACGCAACGAAAAATTCGTTAATTTGGAATTAGCGAACTCAAGCCTGGGATTATTTGCGAGCGCATTCGCATTTCGAATTCAAGTGCGGCACGGAAGTCAAATCAAGCGTCAAATCGCTAGTCGCATCTAGCGTCACATCATTTGTCAATCAATGATGGATGTCTTTCACTTTGAGTGATTGACGCAAGTCACTATTCATGATTGATGGAAGTGATGTGAGTGGTTGGTGCCATTAAGGCTTGACTTTTTGAAAGCCAAATTCATGTCAAATGAATTTGTAATTCACATTTTTGTATAAGATACACAAATTAGAAACAAACCACACAACACATCATCTCTCTCACATATTTTCTCTCCTCTCTCATGCCATAAGAGAGCTGTTTTTGCTTCTGGTTTTGGCAGCCACTACCAAGAATCAAGAAGAAAATGGAAGCTTAGAGTCACGATTTTGTGGCAAAATAGGGAGTGCTAGCACACTACGAAGTCATACGAAGGTGATAGGAAAGTCCACCCATGAGCCTGGAATCGTTCGAAGAAGCTTGGAGCTTGACGAAGGACTAAAACCGAGCCAAAACCAGTGAACTGTCACAGCTCTCTGCCGAGCATGGAGTAAGGCAGAAAATGAAGTTTTCTTGCCTCTCGCATCGCTCAACCGATCGATGTGAGTATTCCGCAACTTCGTTGATTTGTATTCGCACATATTTCATACTTTTTTATGATCTTGGGACCTTAATAGAAACCAACAATGGCATCTTGAGCAAGGTTGAGCATGAAATTGACTTAGGGCAAAAATTGGGTAAATTGATTTTGAGCATAATTTGATTAAATTGGATGTTTGAATTTGCTTAAATCATGTTGAATTGAAGATTGATTGGATCAATTTCAAGAAATTTGTTTGGAACATATTTGCCCAATTTTTTTGGTGTTGGCCGAGAGTTTGAAGCCCTAATGGTCTTGGTGATTTTTTAATTTTTGATCATTGGATGACTTGAATCAATTGGAAATGTGGATTTAATGTTAATTTGGAATTGATTGGATTGAATTGAGAATTGATATGAAAATCCCTATATTGCCGAGAGTTATAGCATGTGATTTGGGTTTGATTTTTGATTAAATTGTGTTGGACATGATTTAATGGTAATTGAGCATGATTAATTATATAAATTAATGTTTTGGAAATATTGATTTGGTGATTAATTGTGTTATACACTTTAGTGCAATTAAATTAGGAAATTGGATTTTTGTAATTTAATCAAGTTGGGCTTAATTTTAGAAATTGGCTTTTAAAGTTGTAATTGGGCTTATTGGGCTTGGTTGTACCAAGATGGGTTTAGGCAAAATTGGTTGGATCCAATTGGGCCCAAAACTGCATCCATAAAGCCCAAATACGACTTAATGGACCTTTAAAGTTTAATTGGGCCAAATGGGCCAAAATTGATTTATGGGCTAATGGGGGTAACTTCCGGATTGGATTTTGGTTATTCAGTTTGACCCGAGTTGACCAAAAGTCCACGCCTTAAGAAATTAATTAAAAGCCCATTGGACTTTAAATAAATTAATATTGGATATTAATCGGGCTTTGAGACCCGTAAGGATTAAATTTTGAATTTAAGTCGTATAAGGTTTATTATTAAAGTGTAATGTTTAATTTGGAATTAAATAAGTGAATTAGAATTAAATGCATATTGAATTGGATTTAATTATGTAGTTTAATTTAATTCAAGAATTTTACTTTAAGTACTTGTTCGCAAAACGAGTTTGACTCGCGCAAAATCAAATCATTGTTTGAACATTGGATGATCACTAATTATCAGATTAATTAATTTGATTAGATTGATTGATAACATGCTTGTGTGAATACATGGTTGCGATGATGAATGAATAATGTATATCGGATGGATATTAGATAGGTGGGACAATTTTAGAAATTGTTGTAATAATTTGATTTATTAAATTGGACCTGCGTGTCCAGCCTTATACCTCATTATTCTTTGTATTCTCTTCTCACCTATTCCCCTCAATATAAATGAGGTTTCTTTAGAAGTGTAGTGTAACGGGTTGAAAAAATATTTGTGCTAGGGGAGAGAGAAAGGGAAATATTTGATCTAGGATCATTGTGTAAAGTATCCATCCGCATATCATTATTATTTTAATTATACGCGCTTTATTATGTGTTTAGAATGCATGTTTAAGGTGTGTATGATGATGAGACCTTAGCAAAGATAATAAATTGGTTGCCAATTTGCACGCGAAAAACCCTCGCAAAATATTAAGCGTTTTTCCTTCCATTGAGTGATTCTTACTCAAGATCCGAGACTGGCATTGGCTTGTTGGCCAAAGTCAAGGCCTTTGTCCATCGAGGATGTGTTTGAATCACGAAGGCTTTGTTCCATATTGGTTTCTTGTCCAAGTTGTGGTTTGTGACGAAAGTCAAGACCACTTCTTATCCATCGACATTGATTACGAAGCTTTCCATAGTCTATGGGTCGCGCTTAACTGGGATCATTAAGTTTGTTGTGCCAAAGCCAAGGCTTAGTTGATTCAGAGGAAAAAGGTTAGGTAATACATTGGATGTATTGGCATATATAAGATGTATGTTTCAGACTTAGATGTCCCCCTATTGGATCTACGAATTGGATTGGATCCAATCGATCTTAGAGATCTACCTAGTTAATTATCATACAATTTGTTGGCCAAAGTCAAGATTGTGTGATATTTAACGGGATCCTAGCCCACTAGGAAACACAGTTTCCCGAGTACTCGACAGAGGGTTAGAGGCTCGCCGAAAAATAGTGGGAGGCAAGAATTGAATTTGCAATACTCGTTTAATTACTTGTCATACGCGCTCAAACAAATATCATTCGTCAAATCAATTAAATGTTAGTTGGACTAATATTTAAATGTTTTTTTAATTAATAGTTGGACTACATTCAAACAATTCATTTATAGTTGATTTTATAATTGGATTATTGTAATCAATATAATTGATTTTAATCTATTAAATATAGTTGATTAAATAGTTGGACTATTGTAATCACTATAATAAATAGTACCGAAATCATTGATTAAATAGTTTTACTATTAAAATCAAGATATAATTGAAAGATTAGCATTTAAAATATGAACCTATGGAAAATGTATTTAAATGGTTTTAATTTTCAAATTGGGAATAAATTTCAGGATGGTCCTGGAAAACTAATAAGTTACTTTATTGGATAAAATAAACATATAGGCCTAAACCCGGAGTTAAGCAAATAGTAGAGCATAATCTTTGGAAGATTTATGTGATGATAACTTTAGTGCTTAATCCATTAAGCTTGTCGCAGTAGACTCCTTAATTTCTAAATCAAAACTAAGGATTAGATCCTTAAAGTATGATAAAGAAATTTAAGGATCTTCATAAATCTATCTTTGGATTTTAGAAGTACTAAAATTGCATTTGATAACTCTTGGAGAGTTAATGACTATTCTCAAAGAGATAAAGTCAAAGTTTGCAATTAGGCAAGTAGCGCAAGGCGCACCTTACTTCGATATTCTAGAAACACGGGGCTTGGCCAAAGGCTACAAGAATATGAAAAGGGCAAAGGCAAAATCATTATAATCTTCTGGGAAGATAAATGGCATATCCTAAAATGTCTCCCTAAATGTGGCAAACGGGATCGGGGAAGCGTGACTGCCATTTGAACAAAGCAGACATGAAGGAATTGAAGACAAGCAAGGCTCTGACTTCAAATATGTTTGTCAACATTATGTTCATTACTAGTATTAAAATTAGATTTTAAATACTTAGTGTGGTACATAAATATATATTGATGTTCAGAATCTGTTTTGAACAGGATACTGACTTCAATCGAGATTAATCTGCGAATTGGAAACAGGACGAAAGTCACTGTTTTAATCGTAGATACCTTAGTTTAGGAACTACCTTCGGGTGTGTACCTAAGTTTGGAACTGTTATAATATAACTAGTTTGAGTAGATACATTATCTCTATATCAGTGTATAACCCGATGCGGGTGAACCTTTATATTCTGGACCACTAAAGTGTTTTATTATATAAAGATGATATTAAGATAAACACATTAGATGTGAATGACAGAATTTATATTTTGAATATAAAAAAATCTCAAATATATTAAATAACAAACAAATAGCTCGAACTGATTTGATAAGATGAAACAATTGTGGCGTTGTTGTCTGGGACACAAATAAAACAAGACTCGTATATCCACACTTTCGAAGAGTGGGAACTATGACTGATTTGATTCCATTCAAATAAAGTCTACGAATCTAGTTTATTGGGCAAAGTGCCTAAAACACTACTTACTTGGTAAAAGTGTAAATGCCTCCAATCTGTTAGCCCTAGTTCATAGTGAAGCAAGTGGGCCCATGTCTAGCTAGGCTAGAGGTGGATATGAATATTTCGTGACCTTTACAGATGTGGCATCGCGTTATGGTTATGTGTTTCTTTTGAAGAACACAAATCAGAAACTTTTAGAGTTTCGACACGAAAATAGACAAACAGATCGGCTATAGTATAGAACCGTCACGGTGAGACCGTAATGGAAAATACTTAAGAATTAATTTTCTTATATACTTGAAAGAGTATAGTATTCTTTCAATGAGGACTCCTCCTGGAACACGTCAGTTTGACGTTGTGTCCAAATTGAGTAACAAAATTTTGTTGGACATGATAAGGTTAATCATTAGTCGCTATGAGCAACAATTTCCTTCAATGGATAAGTATAAACAGTGCAGAACTTATTTAGAATAAGGTTCCATAAAATATGTTTGACAGATTTCATATTAGATATCAACATGAAAGAGATTGGGTTTTCTAAATCCTGAATATTTGGGATGCTAGGCATATGTTTGGATGATACCAAACTAGAACCCAATTGGATAAGTGCCAATTGTAGGTTATCCTAGGGATACCATAAGTATTTTACTTATACAAATCACGAGAGAACAATTATATTGTTGCTCACCATGTGGTTTTACTAAGAGGAATACCGATATGCAGTGGTAAGTGGGAGGATAGTAAAACTCGATGAAAACGGAGTAATACTATTACTGGCACCGATTCTTAATGGAACACAAAATAGTTCATCAAGGATGAAACTATTACCAATAATATTCGAATACACAAGAACTGCGTAAGTCGGAGAGAGTCAGAAAATAACCTGGGGTATGGGTTTCTGATCTCACCTCATAAAGATGTCAATCTTATTGAGGTATACCAACTGACTACGTATGAGGAAGTGATACAAGGTATCGACTCCCTATTATGGCAAAGTGCCATATAATCCGGATTGGATTCCATGTATATCAACCATTTGGATCTAGTTGATGTACCGTAAGGCATTGTGCCTATTGGTACTTTATTAATCTTCAAGGAAGACATACTTGAAGGTAACATACCAACGTACTAAGCTATGCTTGTAGCGGAAAGGTATCGTTATCAAAATTATGTTGATTACGATTCAACCTTTTACCTGTTGCCATGATAAATCCATTTGGATAATACTTGCTACTGTTGTATGTTTCATTTATGAAATATGTCAGCTCAACGGGAAAATCGCTTTCCTGAAAAGGAAACCTTTTGGAGGATGTTTACAAAATTATGTCGGCTTTGTCGTACCAAAACTAGCAAACAAGGTTTGCGGGTTATTTGATCAATGTTTGGATTGAAGCAAGCATTAGGTTTTTGGAATATATCGTTTTGATGTAATCATAATTGTTTATGATTTAATTCAAAACGAAATGATTCTTGTGTATATAAGAGGGTTAGTGGGAGTGCACTGACAGTGGATGTCCTATAAAATAATGATAATATGTCATTTCTTGGAAATGATATTCCTATAATACAATCGGTGAAAGCTTGGCTTTCGAGAAAACTCTCCGAAAACCGTACATTGAAAAATGTACACGACCTGGTGTCTCATACGATTTGAGCATATGGATTCACAAACATGCCAATATGAGTGGTAGTCACTGGATTGATATTAAGAACATTCGTTAGTATCGTAGAGAACTAAGGATGTTGTCTTAATCTATGGAGAATGACAACTTGAAGTGACTGGGATCACTGCAACAAGTTTCCAAACCGATAAAGACGACTATAAGGTACTATACAGTTTGAATAACGGAACAGTGAGCTTGAAATATTCCAAGCAAGATACTGTGACCATATAAACAATAAATGCGAGTTTATTGCTGCAGCTGAGGCAGCAATAAAAGCCTTCTGGGTCGATAAATAAATCTAATTAGATTAGATTAATTCTGTTAGCAACTGAGCTAGGCATCAGCACGGGCAAAAGAATAATGGTCTCATCAACGATCCAAATACATACTTCGATATTCATCTGATCCATTCGGATCATACATCTGGGGATGTGAATGATCGTATAAATCGCATCAGACGATAATCATCAAATCCTCTGACGAAAGCTTTTCTCAGTAATTTGAGCCAACCGTACATAGTAGGGTGTAAGACAATCGAGTGACTGAATGTTGTCAATTACCGAGATGAAGAACTAGGGCTGCATGTTGTTTTGGCGTGACTATGTGAGAATGAGAGAAGCGAGAGCTGTGTCTGGTTCGAATGAGAGATTAGGGTTTTTGTTTCATTTACTGTCGAGAGATTGAGAGTATGAGAGGAGCTCCATTACCGCGAGTTTGAGAAGCTTGAAGCTTGTATTCTTCATTTCATCAAAACCCATCAATGTGAGTATGAATTCCGCCTTACTCCTTGTTGTATTCAACTCGTTTTTATGCATGATTGATGATTCTTGGGACTTGATTGAAACTCAACAATGGTATCTTGAGCTATTGGTTGCATAAAACGAATTAGGGTTCTTGAGCAAAATTTGGGGCTTTTTGATTTAAGCATGATTTTGACAAATTATTTGTTTAAGAATGTTTGTATATGTATAATTAGAGTTATATGTAATCAATTTGAAGAAAAATTAATTGGATTGATTTTCCCCAATTTGCTTATTGTTGGCCAAAACTTTAATTTGGGTAAACTCAATTAAGCATCAAATGATTAAATTGTTTAGTATAGTATGCTTGAATGAGGTTGAATTGATGTTGTGCATAATCAATTTCATGAAATTTGGTTGGATCCATTTTTCCCCAAATTTTGGGCATGACAAATTTGGGTAAACTTGATTTTGAGCATGTTTAATGAAATTGGATGATTTAGAATGCTTGAATGTTGTTTAATTGATGATTGATTAGATCAATTTGATGAAAAAGTGTTTGGAACAATTTTCCCCAATTTGCTTGTGATGGCCGAAAATATGATCCCTAAAATTGTCTTGGATTTTTGATTTTTTGTTCATTGGATGACTTGCAAATCATTTGGGGATGTTGAATTTATGTTTGATTTGGTTCAATTGGATTGAATTTGATTTGGGCATAATTTCCCTCTTTGGCCGAGACACTTGAAGCATGTAATTGGGTTTGATTTTGATCAAATTATGTTGGACATGATTAATTGATGTTAAGCATGATTAATTGGACAAATTGATGTTTTGGAAACTTTGATTTGGGCAATTAATAATGCTATACACTTTAGGTAATTTAATTGGAAAATTTGGAATTTTTGGAATTAATTATTGGGCTTAAAATTGGATTTGGGCTCTTTAAAGTTGTTATTGGGTTTATTGGACTTTGTTGTACAAAGTTGGTTTAGGCCAAAATTGGTTGGATCCAATTAGGCCCAAAACCGCTTCCAAAAGGCCCAAATGCGACTAATAACCTTTAACGTTTAATTGGGCCTAATGGGCCTAAATTAATTTATGGGCTTATGGGGTAACTCCCGGATTGGACTTTGGTTGCGGGTTTGACCCGAGTTGACCAAAAGTCCACGCCTCAAGAAATTAATTAAAAGCCCATTGGACTTTAATTAAATTAATATTGGATATTAATCGGGCTTTGAGACCCGTAACGATTAATTTGGAATTTAAGTCGTAAAGGTTTATTTTATAAAGTGTAATATTTAATTTGGAATTAAATAATGAATTAGAATTAAATGCGTATTAAATTGGATTTAATTATGTAATTTAATTTAATTCGTAGAAATCGTACTTTGAGTACGTGTTCGCAATACGAGTTTGACTCGAACAAAATCAAATCTTTGTTTGAACATTGGATGATCACTAATTATCAAGATTAATTAATTTGATTAGATTGATTGATAACATGCTTGTATGAATACATGGTTGTGATGTTTGAATAATGTATATCGGATGGATATTAGAAGGTGGGGCGATTTTGAAATTGTTGTAATAAATTTGATTTATTAATTGGACCTGCGTGTCCAGCCTTATCTCCTATTTCTTTGTATTCTCTTCTCACCTATTCCCCTCCATGTAAATGAGGTTTCTTTAGAAGTGTAGTGTAACGGGTAGAAGTAAACAGTGCTAGCTGGAGAGAGAAAGTGAGAGATTTGATCTAGGATCAATGTAAAATATCCATCCGCATATCATTATTATTTTATCATATGCGCTTTATTATGTGTTTAGAATGCATGTTTAAGGGTGTATGATGATGAGACCTTAACAAAGATAATAAAATTGGTAGCCAATTTGCACGCGAAAAACCCTCGTTAAATATCAAGCGTTTATTTTCCTTCCATTGAGTGATTCTTACTCAAGATCCGAGATTGGCAGGGGTTGTTGGCCAAAGTCAAGCCCTTGTCCGTCGAAGATGTGTTTTAATCACGAGGCTTTGTTCCATATCGGTGTCGTGTCCAAGTTGTGGTTTGTTGGCCAAAGTCAAGACCACTTCTTGTCCATTGACATTGATTACGAAGCTTCCATGTCAATGGGTCCGCGCTTGACTGGGATCACTAGGTTTGTTGTGCCAAAGCCAAGGCCTAGTTGATTCAGAGGAAAAAGGTTAGGGTATACATCGATGTATAGGCATATATAAGATATATGTTTGGGACTTGGATGTCCACCTACTGGATCTAGGAGTTGGAGATCCAATTGATCTTAGAGATCTACCTAGTTAATTATCATACAATTTGTTGGCCAAAGTCAAGATTGTGTGATATTTAACGGGATCCTAGCCCACTAGGAAACACGGTTTCCCGAGTACTCGACAGAGGGTTAGAGGCTCGACGAAAAATAGTGGGAGGCAAGAATTGAATTTGCAATACTCGTTCAATTACTCGCCATACGCGCTCATTTAATTATTTCGTCATTAGATTAAATGTTAGTTAGACTAATATTTAAATTGTTGTTTTAATAAACAGTTGGACTGTATTATACTTGATTATATATAATTGGATTATATTAATCAATATATTTGAATTAATTAATTTCAGTTTACAGTTGATTTTATAATTGGATTATAGTAATCAATGTAATTGAGGTTAATTAATTTGGATTATATTTGATTATATAGTTGGACTATTATAATCATTATAATATATATAGTACCACTAATCGTTGATTAAATAGTTGGACTATTGTAATCAAGATAAAATTGAAAAGTTGGATATTTAAAATATAATCTGGGATTAAAATATTTTAAATGATTTAATTTTCAAATTGGGAATAAATAATAGGTTACTTTATTTGATAAAATAACTTATTATACCTTAAGCCCAAAATTAAGCAAAATAAGTAGAGCATAAAATCTTTGGAAGATTTATGTGATGATGACTTTAATGCTTAATTTAATATACTTGTCATAAATCTAATTTTAGATTTAAGAAGTATTAAAATTGCAATTTATAATTCTTGGAGAATTAATTGACTATTCTAGAGGAGATAAAGTCAAAGTTTGCAATTGGGCATGTAGCACGAGGTGCACATCGTTTCGATATTCTAAAAACCCAAGGCTTGGCCTAAGGTTTCTGAAATATTGAAAAGGATAATTGACATATCCCAAAGTGACTACCATTTGGATATGGCAGACACGAAGGAATTAAAGAAAGGGCAAGGCTCTTACTTTGAAAATGTTTGTCTTAGTTATGTTCACAGCTAGTATTGAAATTAGATTTTAAATACTTAGTGTGGTACATAAAATATATGTATTGATGTTCAGAATCTGCTTTGGAGCAGGATACTGACTTCAAGCTGAGATTGCTCTGCGAATCGGAAACGGGACGAAAGTCGCTGTTTCGACCGTAGATACCTAAGTTTAGGAACTACCCTTCGGGTGTGTACTTAAATTAGGAACTGTTATAATGTAACTAGTTTGACTAGAGACATTATCTCTATATCAGTGTTTAATCCATTGTGGATAAACCTTATATTCTAGAACACTAAGTGTTTCATTATATAAAGATGATACTGAGATAAACACATTAGATGTGAATAACAGAATTTATATTTTGAATATAATTAAAATCTCAAACATATAAAATGACAAATAAATAGCTCAAATTGATTTGATCAATAGAGACTTATTTGTGGCATTGTTGTCTGGGACACAATTATACAAGACTCGTATATCCACACTTTTGAAGAGTGGGTACTAGGACTGATTTGACTATTCAAATAAAGTCTACGAATCTAGTTTGTTAGGTAAAGTACCTAAAACACTGTTTACTTGGTAATAGTGTAAGTGCCACCGATCTGTTAGCCCTATTCATGGTGAAGTTAGTGGGCCCATATCTAGCTAGGCTAGATGTGAACATGAATATTTCGTGACCTTAACGGATGTGGCATCACGTTATGGTTATGTGTTTCTTTTGAAGAACACAAATCAGAAACTTTTAGAGTTTCGACACGAAATAGACAAACAGATCGGCTATAGTATTATACCGTCACGGTAAGACCGTAATGGAAAATACTTAAGCAATAAGTTTCTTATATACTTGAAAGAGTATAGTATTCTTTCAAATGAGGACTCCTCCCGGAACACGTCAAAGTGACGGTGTGTCCGAACGGATTAACCGAATCATGTTAGACATGATAAGGCTAATCATGAGTCGCTCTGAGCTACCATTTCCTTCAACGGATAAGTTTTAACAGTGCAATAACTTATTTAGAATAAGGTTCCATATAAATCTGTTTGACAGATGTCATATAGGATATGAACAGGGAAGAAACGAGTTTCTCATTCCTGATAATTTGGGTATGCCAGGCATAACGTTTGGATGATACCAAACTAAGGACCCAAATTGGATAAGTGCCAATATAGGTTATCCTAAGGAAACCATAAGTATAGTACTTATAAATCTCACATGAGAACAATGTGATTGTTGCTCACCATGCGGTTTTTCCTGAGAGGAATACCGATATGCAGTGGTCAGTGGGAGGATAGTGATACTCGATGAAAATCGGAGTAATACTGTTCAAGGCACGAAGTCCTTAATGGAACACAAATAGTTCATCAATGATGAAACTATTCCATTAATCTTCGAATACACAAGAACCGCGTAGATCAGAGAGAGTCAGAAAACACCCTGGGGTATGGGTTTCTGATCTCACCTCATAAAGATGTTAATCTTTTAAGGTACACCACTGATTACGTATGAGGTAGTGATACAAGGTATCGACTCCCTATTATGACAAAGTGTCATGAGTCCAAAATGGATTCCATGTATATCAACAAGTTTGGATACTAGTTGATGTACCATAAGGCATTGTGCCTATTGGTACTTTATAAGTCTTCAAGGAAGACATACATGGAAGGCAACATACCAACGTACTAAGCTAGGCTTGTAAAGAAAAGGTAGAGTTATCAACATTGTGTTGATTCCGACGAAACCTTTTAATGTTGCCATTGTAAATCCATTTGGATAATGCTTGCTAAAGCTGTGTATTTCATTTATGAAATATGACAGCTTAACGGAAAATCGCTTTCCTGAAAAGGAAACCTTTCGGAGGATGTTTATAACATCCTGTCGGTTTATCGTACCATAACATGCAAACAAGGTTTGCAGGTTATTCGATCCATGTTTGGATTGAAGCAAGCATAGGTTCTAGGAATTGTCGTTTTGATGTAATCATAATGGAGTATGATTTAATTCAAAACGAAATGATTCTTGTGTATATAAAAGGTTAGTGGGAGTGCACTGACATGAATGTCCTGTAAAATAATGATAATATGTCATTTCTTGGAAATGAAATTCCATAAAGCAATCGGTGAAAGCTTGGCTTTCATAAGAAATTCTCCGTAGAATTCTGGGGAGTAACAACCTTTATTCAAGGAATAAAGATCTACAGGGATAGATTTGGAGTTGTTAACACTCTCTGGGAAATTGTACATTTTAAAATGTACTTGATATGGTGTCTCATACGCTTTGAGCATATGGAGTCACAATCAGGACAATCCAAGTGATAGTCATGGATTGAAGTTAAGACATCTATTAGTATCTTAGAGAACTAAAGATGCTGTCTTAAATTATGGAGTATGAGAACTTGAAGTGACTAGGATCACTGCTGCAAGTTTCCAAACCGGTAAACTACTGCGGTACTATAAAGTTTGAATAACGGACAGTAAGGCTGGAAATATTCCGAGCAAGATAACTGTTGCCGAATTAACAACAAATGCGGATTATTGCTGCAGCTGAGGCAGCAATAGAAGCCATTTGGATCGATAATAAATCTAATTAGATTAGATATAGTTCTTTAGCAGCTGAGCTAGGCGTCAGCACAGGCTAAGGAATTAAAGGTCTCATCGACGATCCAGATATACTTCTATATTCATCTGATTCGTTCGGATCATACATCGTGGCGATGTGATGATCATATAAATCGCGTCAGAAAATAATTACGCAAATCCGCTGACGAAAATCTTTTCTCAGCAATTTGAGCGAACCGTACATAGTTCGGGTGTTAGACACCAGTGACTGGCTATGTGCCAAGTGGGAGATTGTTGGATAATATGACCCATAGCGTCACTATTTGTACAGATCACGGTGTTGTTGTACAAATTAACTATGTTACAAGGAAATTGCACTCTCATCATTTGTGATTAGATCACCTTAGATGTATAAATGAAGAGAGGTCCATATGATTAGTTCCTGGATTGAGATGATATGAGACAGTATCAGTCCACGAAGGATTAATCATTAAATATCCCTAGCCGGAGTATTATCGAGACAGGACATCGATAATGCGGAATAGGCTAGTATTGCACTTGTGCGCGTTGTGAGGGCACAACGGCATAGTTCTCATATATTTAAGTATTGGATACTTATGCAAGTGCGATAGGAGTTGTGTTTCACCGATGGTACGGGAAACAGCTTCGCTCTGGATAGACCCCTCGGAATCCCATTGGTATTATGACTATGTGTCTATGGGAGGCCGAAATCAAGGTAGGTGTGTATAGTCTTAACCTGAGACTTGCATCGCTAATACTTGCGATAATCGGTAGACTTTGGTCTTGTGGTGGGCATTGCTTTAACCGGTTCTGCTTACACCGCTTCTGGGTTTATCAGAGAGTCGTAGTGTATTGGGTGTGATGTCAAGACGGAAGTATCACTTCAGTCATAGTGGAGATGATGTCACGCAGGATACGGTATTAGTGCTCTTAAGTGCTGGCCGGCCATCGGATATTATGACAAGGTCATGTATATCCGATTATAGAGACTAGTTACCAGACATCCGACATGTGCTTCGGACGGGCAGACACTTATCCAGCCCCAGCCCTAGCACGTGACTATCCGATACTGGGCCGATATACACAATACTACGGTATACTACGCTTGATACAGATCTATATATTCCTGTAAGTAATATTTCTGGAGAATTGGGTAGGCATGGCGCTTTGCTAGAAGCCAACCTTGTCTTGTAAATCGGTATAAACGTAGTACGAGGTACTTACGTGTTCGGATAGTCCCGACAATCGTATTTACTCTGCCAACATATCCGGAGATCTCATGGGTCGCTTCCTGAAGATTCACCGATGATGTATGACTCGCACTATAATTAATCTGGGATTAATTAGTAGAGAGAGAAGATTATTTCTAGAGAGAGAAAATTAATATGGGATTAATTACGGAGATATTTTTTCTCGGATAAAATATCGTTAAAGAGAGAGAACGATTAATTTGGAATTAATCGATAAAATATATATTCGATATATTATAGAATTGGATTTCGACGCGGAATTAAAATTAGATTTTAATTCGGGCGAACGAATTAATTTAGAATTAATTCGTTAGCGACGTGAATAGTGATTTCGCTAGGCGTAATCATTTAATTACGACGCGACGGAAAATTCGTTAATTTGGAATTAGCGAACCCGAGCCCGAGAGTGATTGCGAGCGCATTCGCATTTCGAATTCGAGCGCGTTACGCAAGTCACATCAAGCGTCAAATCGTTAGTCGCGTCAATTGTCAAATCACTTGTCACTTTGAGTGATGTGATATGATATGTTGTCACTTTATTAAAGTGAAGTGACTTGATGTAAAAAGTAGAAGTGATGGGTGAAAAGTTGAAAGCTTTTTACTTTTGCTTTTGACTTTTTTTAATTAAAAGTTTTGTATATTTTTATTTTATGTTACTTGGTAAATAAAAGATAAATAAAATGATATACAAAAGAATAACTCTCTCTCTCTTCACATGTGATTCACCGTTTTAGGCTTTTGAGCCAAAACCCTTCATCTTTCTCTCTTCTCCTCTCTCACTCAGGCTTCAAGCCGATTTCTTCACAAAATTTTCTGGTTTGACCGAAATTTTGAGAAGCAAATAAGAAGAGTAGTGCTAGCACACACATGGGTTATATTATGGTGATAGGAAACGAATTTATGAGCATGGAAAAGCTTGAAGCTTGGAGCTTCCATGGAGTCCATCCATGGCCGATCTTGGAGAGACAAAAAGGACCAAAACCGAGCAGTCCAGCAGCACAAGGAGCTCCATTACCGCAGTTTGAGAAGCTTGAAGGCTTGTATTCTTCATTTCATCAAAACCCATCAATGTGAGTATGAATTCCCCGCCTTACTCCTTGGTTGTATTCAACTCGTTTTTAGCATGATTGTGATTCTTGGGACTTGATTGAAACTCAACACTTAGATAGGGTGACACCATGTACATTTGTAACAGTCCCCTTTTGGACTGATCTATGTTGAATCTCTTCAACACTTTATCAATGTACGTACTTGGGAGAGTCCAAACAGCTTTCAGATCTATCCATCCCTTAGTCTTTATTCCTAGATAAAGCCTGATTCCCCAGATCTTTCAGGAGAATTTCAATGAAAGCCAAGCTTTCACCGACGTTAACATTGGAATGTCATTGTCAATAAGCAACACATCATCAACGTAAATGACAATGAATGTCAGTGCTCTCCTACTAACCTTCTTATATACACAAGGATCATCCTCGCTTTGAACTAAATCATATTCTTTTTTGATCTCATCAAAGTGTGGGTTCCAAGAACGCGATGTTTGCTTCTACCATAAATGGATCGATTTAACTTACAAACCTTGTTTGCAAGTCGCGGTAAGACAAACCGTCAGACAGTTGCCATATAAAACATCCTCCAAAAGGTTTCCGTTAAGGAAAATAGTTTTGACGTCCATCTGCCATATCTCGTAATCAAAATATGCAGCAATAGCAAGCATTATCTGAATGGATTTAATCATGGCAGCGGGTGAAAAAGTTTTGTCGTAATCGACACCATGTCGTTGACGATACCCCTTCGTTCACAGCCTAGCTTTGTATGTTTGTACATTGCCATCATGTCCGGTCTTCTTCTTGTTGAAGACCCATTTGCATCCAATAGGCTTTACGCCTTCTCGTACATCAACCAGTGTCATAACTTGGTTGGTGTACATGGAATCCATTTCGGACTTCATGGCCTCTTGCCATAAAACGGAATCGATATCTTGTATCGCTTCCTCATACGTAGCCGGTTCATTATCCTCAATGATATTAATATCTACATGAGGTGAGATTAGAAACCCATACCTCTCAGGTTGTTTCCTGACTCTCTCCGACCTACGCGGTCCTTGTGTAATCGAAGATTGTGGTACAACTTCATCCCTGATGAACTGTTCATGTTCCATTGATGATTCTATGCCACGAATAGTATCACTTCGATTTTCATCGAGTTCTAATTTCCTCCCACTAACCACTGCATTTAGGAATTCCTTCTCAAGGAAAACCGCATGTAGAGCAACAAATACTTTGTTCTCTTATGGGGGATAGAAGTAATATCCTTTGGTTTCACTGGGATATCCTACAAATAGGCATTTATCCGATTTGGGTTCAAGTTTGGTACCTTCCAATCATTTGACGTAAGCCCAGCATCCCCAAATCTTCAGGAATGAGAAACCTAGTTTCTTTCCTGTCCATATCTCATACAGAGTCTGTTGAACAGACTTTGACAGAACCTTATTCAAAATAAGTATTGCACTGTTTAATGCATATCGCCAGAAGGAAATAGTCAGCTCAGTGCGACTCATCATATACTTTACCATGTCTAACAAAGTTCAGTTTCTCCATTCCGAAACACCATTTAATTGCGGTGTTCCATGAGGAGTCCACTGTGAAAGAATACCATATTCTTTCAAGTAGTCAAGAAACTCATTGCTCAAGTATTCGCCACCATGGTCCAACTGTAATGTCTTAATACTTTTACCGGTCTGTTTTTCAACTTCGTGTCGAAACTCTTTGAATTTCTCAAAAGTTTCCGACTTGTGTCTCATAAGATACACATAACCATAACGCGATGCATCATTCGTAAAGGTTACGAAGTATTCATATCCACCTCTAGCCTAGCTAGACATGGGCCCACAAACGTCACTATGAACAATGGCTAACAGTTTGGTGGCGTGTACACCTTTAACGCTAAAATGTGACTTAGGCATTTTACCTAATAAGCAAGATTCGCAGACGTCATATAAATTTGGATCAAATCTGTCCAAGTACCCACTCTTTGAAAGTGTGGGTATGCGAGTCTTGTTTATGTGTCCCAGACGACAATGCCACATATAAGTTTCATCTTTATGACTTACTTTAAGTCTTTTGTTTGTTACAGAATATGGTTGAGATTGATTTATATTCAAATATAAAGACCATTATTTACAACAGCAGTGCAAAATTTTATATCATTTTTTATACATAAAACACCCAGTGTTTTCGAAATACAAAAGTATACCCCCACATTGGGTTAACATAGATACAGAAATAATATTCCTAGTCAAACTAGGTACATAATAACAGTCCAAAAGTTCAAGTACATGCCCGCGATGACAGTTCCAAAACATAAGTGCCCACTGGCCAAAACGGCGACCTGCTTCCATTTCCAACTCATAGATCAATCTCTCCTGACGCCAGTTTCCTATTAATCCGCAGATCCTGCACATCAGTACAAATATGAGTACCATAACCAGAATAAAAAATCCAATTTTTAAAACTAGAAGTAGTCATGTTTATTTCTATAACAAACATACCTGAGGCCAGTGCATTGCCCGCCTTTATCTCCTTCTGGAGCACCTTGTACTCGTGGCAGTCACGCTTCCAGTGACCCCGCTTCCCACACTGAAGGCATACATCCTGAGACTTGTCCTTTGGCTTCCCAGAGCCCTTATTTTTCTTCTTCTTCTTGATACCTCCAGTCGCTCTAGGCCCAGCCCTCGGTGTCCGAGATGTAGAAGCGAGGTGCGCCTCGCGCTTTTTGCCCTTAAGAAGTTCCTTCTCTGCCTCACGCATCGTGGACATCAGCTCTCCAAGAGTCTGCTCTTGTTCATCATATTGTAGTTCATGATGAACCCACTCCAAGTGTCGGGGAGAGACTGCAAGATCAAATCTATAGAGGTCTCTATCTCAAAGACAATCCCTATTTGTCCAAGCTGCTCATTATCGGAAACCATTTGTGTCACGTGATGTTCAACAGACGTACCCTCC
>SKCR01044874.1:0-77389 GCA_019454045.1 Zanthoxylum bungeanum | reverse complement strand
GAGGGTGGAGCGAGGCTCACTTAAATACCCAAGCCTATTAGGCACTTATCGCTTGTTGTCAGGAATAAACAACGAGTCGTCCAAATTAGTCCATCACAATAGGCTACGAGTAGATGGCTATATAGGTGCCTTCACAACTTTTCCTTCTAGAAAGGTAGTGAATGAAGGAAGACACCAAGCCATTACCTAGCCCCAAAATGCCTTTGATTAAACCCCATTTTACCCACTATAGACACAGTCAATTAAAACATAAATCCAAACATTACAAGACAATATTTCGGGGCCAATTCTCTATCCCCAGTGGAGTCGCCAGACTGTGGGAACACAAGATCTGGGGCGATGCATGCTGTCCCAGGCTCGCGGCCCGGTTGGGAGTACAAAGTAGCCACGGGGGACTAAACCGGAGAATAATGGAGTCGCCACCCGGTGTGAACCGAGAAAATGAGATTTAAGGCCGCACTCACCCCTCGCAAGGGAAGACCTCAAACCGTTGGGTTCGGAATGGTCCCTTACTTATGTCACTTGTAATTAAAGGATTTATGTAATAATTTAATCAAGTTTAAGTAACACTTATTTCCAAGAGTATCATGCTTCTAAATTCACATGTATGAAATTAATCATCACAACATACAACATCACATGGCAATCTCATGAACATATTTCAATCATATGATATGGAAAACTAAGAACAACCTAATCATGTTTGAGTACTATCTCATGAATACATCGAATGGATAAATGCAGGAATACAAATAATATGATTGGCTACATAATGCAAGAGAGATCACCGAAGAGGCAATTGTGCATGAAATATGATGAGACAGACTCAGTTCAGTGTGTGCGCGTTCGTGTAGCATTCGTAAACGCGTTCGAACGGTAAACAGAAGGTTCGCGTTCATGTAGCGTTTGATAACGCGTTCGAAAGGGACCAGACCTGATGATACAAAATGCATGCGTGTTCGAGTAGCGTTTGATAACGCGTTCGAATGGTAAACAGAAGGTTCGCGTTCGAGTTGCGTTCGGTGACGCGTTCGAACGGGAACTGGCAGATTGCATACATTAATATGGTTTTAGATACCGCATTCAAACAGGATCACAACAATGACATATCTAATCACATGGATATCTAAATCATGCATAAAGATTAACATACTAAGGACTAAATCATGCTTAAGAATAAATAACGCACTAGGCCTAATCAGGCTAAATAAATAAATAACGTACTAACTACATCATGATCAAATACAAGTTTGGATGAAACAGAATATATGTATCTCTCAAGTAGTACGTGAAGTTGTATACCGAGTGCAGACCGTACTACCGTCCATTCGGATTCGGCTACAGAATTTACGTCCGGGTTTCCATCCATTATACCACAAAATAGAACATGCATTCTTTTTATCCGGAATTCACATCATGCCTCAACAAAACGACCCTCGTGCAATAAAAATATATTAGAATAAGTAAAAGACAAATGAAAGATAATAAATACAAGGTGCCCTCAGGTCTAACCTTTTATGTAGTCTCTCGGTAGTACGGTGTACGGTCGTCGGAAGGGTGGATGGTCCGCAACTCTTCTGGTTCACTGGTTCACTGCTCTCGTTCATTGTCTTACTGTTTTGGGTCGTCTTTCTCCATCTTTTGCTGCTGTTTTGGACTCCGATTCGCTGCCGCTTTGCTGGTGTATCTTAGTTACTATTTTTGGGGTGTTTTGGCTACTGTTTTGGGTGTGATTTTTGGTGGTGTTATGGTGTGGTTCGGGGGCTATTTTATGTGTGTTTTAGGGATGCTGTGTGGCTGACGAAGTGGGGGTAGTATGTTGAAGGGGCGAAGTTGATGCTGTTTGTTAATTGTGTTGTGTTTATGGCGTTGAAGGGCTGTGTGGCATGGGCAGATTTGTGAGGCTTATGGACGTGTAGGGCTGATCGGTTTGTGAAAGTGCTTTTAACGTGAAATATTGGGGTTATTTTCTTTTGTGTCTTGTGATTTGTGTGAGTTGTGTGTATATTATGTGTATGAGCTAGGGGAGGCTTTTCTTGTATGAATGAGCTAGGAGACTGCATGTCTTGGTTAGGGGTTGTTTATATAGAGAATGGCTAGGGCTTCACCTTGTCTCACAAGGAAGGGATTTGATTTGGTGTTCAACAAGGAAAGGATTAGATTGAGGGGGGACAAATGTTGGCTAGATTAGGAATACAAAATATTTAATTTGTTATAATTGATTTTAATTAGGCATGACATCTTTTTAATTCAGTATGTGATTTTGTTTAGTTAGGAAGGAATCTTGTGTAGTTGGTGGGTGAATATCTTAATTAAGGAATTAAAATATTTGATTGATTTTAATGTTTATTTTAATTTGGTATGTGATTTTTAGATTTGTTTTGATTTCACCATGTGTTAAATATGTGTTTTAAGTGGGCTTGGGCGTGTGGGCCAAGGCTTGGGCGAATTGGGCTTGATGTGAGGCTAGCAGCAAAACCAGAATTACCGACACCATTCGAACGCTTCCTCAAATGCGGCACGAACGTCTGTAATCTGTTTGGCGTTCGAACGTATACATGAACGCAGCACGAATGAAAACAGTAAACCTTGTTTATTCTGAATTTCCCCTTCCGATGTCCGTTTTCCGTGACCTCCGTGACTTAAAAGGTAGTGTCTCGAAATGAGACTCATCATAGGGACTTATATGCAAAAATGTAGTGCCTACACATATGTGATGTTCGTCCGACTATTTATGTCTGAGAGAGGTATGGCCGAACATAAGTAATGTCTGGTAAGGATTTGGCTATTTTCTGAATTATCTAGAGTTTTTTTCCCTTCCGGCGTTTAACCCTGCAACTTTCCAAACTTTCAAGTGGTGCCCCGTACGAAACTCACCATGAGGCTATCAAAAAAATACAATGTCTACAGTCACCTCCACTTTGGTAGGCTTTTGGTGTGTATGAAAATGACAAGTCTATCAAAGTCATGCATGCATTTTTACTTCCCTAGCTGTCTTGTGTCACTAACTTACCTGGTTTGTTTTATAGTCTTTTTGTGGTAGGTGGGCCCTCATGCCCTCCGATACTTTGATTGGTGGTGCGGAGATGTTTCGACCCCAAGCTTTATTCCCGACTATGAGAGTAGACGGACTCGCATGTCCTCCGATTTATTCGATTGGTTGGGATTCAATCCTGATAGATAGACTCGCTGGTCTCTCAACTTATTCGGCTGATGGGGTTCATTCCTTACTGTGATAGTAGATAGACTCGCTAGTCTCCCAATTCATTCCTTGTCGTGATACTAGATAGACACGATGGTCTCCCGATTCATTCGGTCGGTTAGGCTTCATTCCCTACTATAATAGATGATAGACTCACTGGTCTCATGTATCATTCGGCTGGTTAGGGTTCATTCCCTACTAACAAATTTATTTACTTTCTCAAAGAGTTTTTATTCTTCTCTAATCTCGTTCAGGTGCTCATCACATAAGTCTTATGCCAATACAGTTTGCCTTTTATCTTTTGAACAATGTCTAGCAGGATAATTTAGTTATGTCCGGCTGAATATTCTATGAAGTATGTCCGACCGGATGTTCCTCTGGACTATAAAATGGCAGGCCTCTCTTTATAATCTTTCACTGATACTAAAAAACTATGAAAATGCCCTAAAAAACTTTTGTCCAGCTAAAACTATCTCCAATGAATTTCCTCTCAATAATCTCGCAAAATGTCGTTCAAAGACTCCCAACACATGCTCACAATTTAGAGTTGAAGACCCGCTTTTCCCATCTGTTTCAACTCTGGATAGCACCTCTAGTCGCCCGGAAGCTTTTGGCCTCAAATATGGGGGATCCCATCTCCATTATTTTGGCCTTGGGGGACTATGTCTATTCTTACGAAGACCCACATTTCCCATTTGTTTTAACTGTGGATTTACAATTTCGACTTTTGTTTAGCCAGATTTTCTATGAAGTCATGCCCCAATTTATACATGTCTAGCCAAATTTGTATCACATATTCAACCTCATTTCCATATCTGACCGACCTTTATCATATATTTTAGCCTATATCAGGTCGATATTTCTTGATATCCGGAACTATAACTCATATGTCCGGCTGACTTTCTCCAATGTCCGGCCACATGACCTGTTTTATTTTAAATGTCTGGTCCATGCGCCATGTATTATAGCTAATGTTTTGTTGTTTCTTAAGGCTCTATTAATTATGGTTCCTCTTTTACAGCTTGATGCTTCACGTTTAAAGGCTGGCGACAATCCTGCCATCGTTAGGAAGTGGTATAAAAAACTATCTCCAATCGTACAAGCCCTGATTTCTGCAACCGGGTTTGAGCCTTTCATCTGTTGTATTTCTACCCGTGCTAAAAAGGATTACTAGAGGGGATTACAGGTGCTGATAGAGTGTTGGATGAATTCAACGTATACCTTCCATCTACCGGTCGGGGAGATGACCATCACTCGAAGGGATTTTGTTTATCTTACTGTCATTCCCTATGAGGGTCGTTTATTGGAGTTTGACTATATCTTTTACATCATCACTATTCGGCCAATCACATCCATCATCTATTGAAGGTCACCTCTAAGGTTCATTCCATGTTCATTGTATATAGGGAGTTGCAGGCCGACTAGGAGAGGAGGAACCCAACCAGCGATGAGGGGATAGATCAGCTAGTGAGGTCATTCATTCTTTAGATGTTCGGTTGCACCCTCTTCGTCAATGCTACCAACTTAGTGGATTTGTGCCTTCTACCCCAGCTCTGCAATTTGGACAACTTGCGGGAGTGGGATTAAGGCTCTTCTGATCTGGCAGTGATATATTGTGGGTTGGACAAATACTGCCGTCGTAGTCCCTATGTTTAGGGTTACGAGTTTTTAGTAGAGGTACATGCCATTTATCATGCTTATTCTTTATTCTCGTATGATCGATGACTTACTCCGTTTTTTCTGTTGTAACACACCTGGAAGTATAATTTTGATGTGCTAGCCAAACCTTTTCTCATTTCCTGAGAGGATTTGGTATTCCTTAATTTAGCCCACTGGGATGAGTCCACACTCCACAGTGGGATCATTAGAGTCCCACGATATGAGTGCGTACAGAGCTCGCCTAAATGGTCTCTCTTGGAATATGGTAAATCTTTTCATTTTCTTTTGATTATTCTTTTTTTGTCTCTGACTAACACTCTCCTTGTCATTTTCATATTGATATGGCCTGATGGAGGACCCCCATCGATGACCTGTCAGACTCTACTTTTTTTGCATTCCAAAAGAATAGACTGAGCATGTTTCTCCTAGGTAGCGACCAACGAATCTGGTATCTATGTGAGAAGGTTTACTTCTGGCATTTTAGGACCAAGCTCGTAGAGTTCCAGCCTTTCTGCCTCCCGCTATATTCTTTAGTCGCCAAATTGAAAGTGGGGATCTGATGGCGGCTCTAAATGGCTTGGCTGCTAAGTAATTTCTAGTGGAGGGCTCATACCGGAAATGGACCCACTCTACTATCCTCGAATCTCTGCCGTTGTTTGACAATCACTAGGCAACCTAAATTTGTATCACTCTACTGAATTATTTCTTTTCTAAAATTTGTGTTCTTTTTATTGACATGTAGGAAATGTCGAGGGATGCGTCACACACGTTCACCTTCTGAGGTCGATTAAGATGAGGAAGATGCTCAGATGCCTTGGATTCGACACCATCTACTTCTAGGCGATGTCAGGCTCCGACTTCATCCTGTGGACAAGCCCTTTCTTCATCTTTTGTGCCGGCTCCTCCCGATATCATTCCCAACACTGCAGGTTTTTGGCCATATCTGAACTACATGGTTCATGGTAATGCTAGGGTAAATGACATTCGATCTGTCTACTTGGAGAGGATGCAGGCACTGACAGTTACCCCTTCAGACGCCAGACATGTGAGTTCTCTGATTGCTTGTTCTATTTTCTTTTGCTAATTTCATGGTATAGATCAAAATGTGTTACACATGCCTTTTAACTTTTCGGATTGTCGCTTCCGCATGGCGCAGGCAACGAAGGCGACACTTATCTCTCAATGATTTACTCACCAGATACTTGTAGATAAGAGTTTGCATGTATGCATGTATAAGTGTATGTATGGTTTCTTAAATTTCCTTTTGTGTTTCTGATTACAGGATCTCCAACGTCGATATGACTCACTGTGTGAACATTCCAGGCCGTGGGTGTTGGTTTTTATTAAGGTCCCAAGATCAAACAAGACATGAAAATCAAGCATGAATACACCAATGAAGATAGCGGAATACTTACATTGGTTGGTTGAGTCGATTTGAAGACGATTGAAGCCAATATGTTCACTGTTTGGGCGCATGAACTGCAGCAGTCCACTGTCCTCCATCTTCTGTTTTGAGCTGCGAAAATGAGCTTCTAGATTCGTCTGATGGATCCCGTCTCATGGTCGAACCTCCCTACCACCTTCGCAAGACTTGTAAGTGTGCTAGCACTTGATTTCTCACCATGAAAAAACCACTCTTGCTTCCCTTAAAGCTCACGTTTTTCTGGTTTAAAACCAGTGAAGAAATGTTTCTGGTTTGCGTGAGAGGAAGAGAGAAAATGTGTCTTCACCCTTTTGTTTTTTTTTTTACCAAAAACGTAAGTAAGAAAGAGAGAAGCAGATGTATATCATTAACCAAAAAATGAATTTTTAGATAAAAAATCTTCAAAAACCGTGAAAAGCATTTCCCTCCAAAAATTCATCATCATCACACATTGAGAATAGAGACAATGTATCATCCCATAAAGGTGACTAGATACATCCATCATCTATTCGTGTCAAGTGATGAGATATCGCGATGTGATTTACGGATACCACTCGTTTCAAAATACGAATGTGTCCGCAAACACTTTCAGGCTCGGTTTCGCTAATTCCGAATTAACGCATTTCCGTCGCGATGAGAATTAATTAATTTCGCCTAGCGAAATTACTATTCAGATCGCTAACGAATTAATTCTAAATTAATTCGTTCGCCCGAATTAAAATCTAATTTTAATTCCGCGTCGAAATCTAATTTCGTTTAATATATCGAATATATTAATTTAATCGATTAATTCCAAATTAATCGTTATCTCTCTCTAGACGATATTTTATCCTAAATAAAATATCTCCGTAATTAATCCTAGATTAATTTTCTCTCTCTTCTATATAATCCCAGATTATTCAAGAGTGCAAGTTGTGCGTCATCGGTGGATTATCGGGAAGCGACCCATGAGATCCCCGGATTAGTTGGCAGTAAATGCGGTCGCCGGAGTATCCGAATCACGTACGTACCAAGTACTACGTTCTACCGATTTATGAGACAAGGTCGACTCCTAGCAAAGCACCAAGTCTACCTAATTCTCCGGAAATATCCATTAAAGAATATCAAAGATCTGTATCAAGCGTAGTATACAATTGTATTGTGCATATCGGTCCAGTATCGGATAATCACGTGCTAGGGCTGGGGCTGGATAAGTGTCTACCCCGTCCGAAGCACATATCGGATGTCTGGTAACATAATCTCTATAATCGGATATACATGACCTGGTCACAATATCCCGATTGGTTGCGCAACACTCAAGAGCACTAGTACCGTATCCTGCGTGACATCAACTCCAATATGACTGAAGTGACACCAAAACCTGTTTAAAGTCCCCTACCACCAAAACCAAAGTTTATCGATTATCGTAAGTATTAGCGATGCAAGTCTCAGGTTAAGACTATACACACATACCTTGATTTCGGCCTCCCATAGACACATAGTCATAATACCAATGGGATTCCGAGGGGTCTATCCAGAGCAAAGCTGTTTCCCGTACCATCGGTGAAACACGACCTCCTTCGCACTTGCATAAGTATCCAACACTTATATATATGAGAACTATGCCGTTGTGCCCTCACAACGCACACAAGTGCAATACTAGCCTATTCCGCATTATCGATGTCCAGTCTCGATAATACTACGGCTAGGGATATTTAATGATTAATCCTTCGTGGACTGATACTGTCTCATATCATCTCAATCCAGGAACTAATCATATGGACCTCTCTTCATTTATATATCTATGGTGATCTAATCACAAATGATGAGAGTGAAATTTCCTTATTACATAGTCAATTTGCTACAACAACACAATGATCTGTGCAAATAGTGACGATATGGGTCATATTATCCAACAATCTCCCACTTGGCACATAGCGAGTCACTCAAGTGTCCTACACCTGAACTATATACGGTTCGCTCAAATTACTGAGGAAAGGTTTTCGTCAGCGGATTTGTCTGATTATCGTTTGACGCGATTTACACAATCATCACATCGCCACGATGTATGATCCGAACGAATCAGATGATACAGAAGTATATATCTGGATCGTCAATGAGACCTTTAATTCCTTAGCCTGTGCTGACGCCTAGCTCAGCTGCTAAAAGAACTATATCTAATCTACTTAGATTTATTTTTGATCCAAAAAGACTTCTATTGCTGCCTCAGCTGCAGCAATAATCTGTATTTGTCGTTTATTCGGCAACAGTTATCTTGCTTGGAATATTTCCAGCTCACTGTCCCGTTATTTAAACTTTATAGAACCATAGTATTTAATTGTTTGGAAACTTGCAGCAGTGATTCCAGTCACTTCAAGTTCTCCTACTCCATATAAAAGATAGCATCTTTAGTTCTCAGAGATACTAACAGATGTTCTTAACTTCAATCCATGACTATCACTTGGATTGACCGATTGTGACTCCATATGCTCGAAGCGTATGAGACACCAATACAAGTACATTTTAAATGTACAATTTCCCAGAGAGTGTTAACAACTCCAAATCTATCCCAGTAGATCTTTATTCCTTGAATAAAGGTTGTTACTTCCCAGAATTCTACGGAGAATTTCTATTGAAAGAATATCTATGAAAACCAAGCTTTCACCAATTGTTTTATGGGAATTTCACTGTCAGTGCGCTCTCCCACTAACCTCCTTATATACACAAGAATTATGTCGTTTTGAGTTAAATCATAAACCATTATGATTATTTCAAAACGACAGTTCCAAGAACCTTATGCTTGCTTCGATCCAAACATGGATTGAATAATCAGCAAACCTTGTTTGTCGGTTATACAAAATCGTCAGAATGTTATAAACATTCTCCAAAAGGTTTCCTTTTCAGGAAAGCGATTTTGATTTGTAACTGACATATTTCATAAATGAAATATACAGTTATCAACAAGCATATTCAAAATGGATTTGCCATGGCAACAGGTAAAAGGTTGAACCGTTATTAACACAATGTTGATAACGATACCTTTTTCGTCAAAAGCCTAGCTTTGTACGTTGGTATGTTGCCATCCATGTATGTCTTCCTTGAAGACGTTAATGTACCAATAGGCACAATGCCTTGTGGTACAACAACTAGTATCCAAAATAGTTTTATACATGGAATCCATTTCGGACTCATGGCACTTTGCCATAATAGGGAGTCGATACCTCGTATCACTTCCTCAAAACGTAGTCGGATGGTAACCTCCATAAGATTGACATCTTTATGGGGTGAGATAGAAACCCATACCCTAGGTTGTTTTTTGACTCTATCCGATCTACTAGTTTCTTGTGTATTAGAAGATTAATGGTATAGATTCATCATAGATGAACTATTTGTGTTCCATTAAGGACTTCGTGCCTAGAACAGTATCACTCCGATTTTCATCGAGTATCACTATCCTCCCACTGACCACTGCATATCGGTATTCCTCTCAGGAAAAACCGCATGGGGAGCAACAATCACATTGTTCTCATGTGAGATTTACAAGTACTATACTTAAGGTTTCCCTTAGGATAACCTATATAGGCACTTATCCAATTTGAGTCTTTTAGTTTGGTATCATCCAAACGTTATGCCTGGCATACCCAAATTATCAGGAATGAGAAACCCCGTTTCTTCCTTGTTCATATCCTATATGACATCTGTCAAACAGATTTTCATGGAACCTTATTCTAAATAAGTTTTGCACTGTTAATACATATCCTATTGAAGGAAACAATAGCTCAAAGCGACTCGTGATAAACCTTATCATGTCCAACAAAATTCGGTTTTAGTTTGGACACACCGTCTAACTTACGTGTCTCGAGAGGAGTCCTCATCTGAAAGAATACCATACTTTTTCATGTACGTATGAAACTTACTGCTTAAGTATTTTCCATTACGGTCTTACCGTGGCGGAATAATACTATAGCCGATCTGTTTTTCTATTTCGTGTCGAAACTCTAAAGTTTCCGATTTGTGTTCTTCAAAAGAAACACATAACCATAACGTGATGCTACATCCGTCAAGGTCACGAAATATTCATGTTCACATCTAGCCTAGCTAGATATGGCCCCACTTTACCATGAATAGGGCTAACAGATCGGTGGCCCTTTTACTATTACAAAGTAAATAGTATTTTAGGTACCTTACCTAATAAACTAGATTCGCAGACCTTCTTTGAATAGTCAAATCAGTCCTAGTACCCACTCTTAAAAGTGTGGATATACGAGTCTTCTTTAATTGTGTCCTAGACAACAATGCCACAAATAAGTCTCTATTGATCAAATCAATTTGAGCTATTTATTTGTCATTTTATATGTTTGAGATTTTTCTTTATATTCAAAATATAAATTCTGTTATTTACATCTAATGTATTTATCTCAGCATCATCTTTATATAATAAAACACTTTAGTGTTCTACAATATAAAGGTTTATCCGCAAGGATATTAAACACTGATATAGAGATAATGTCTCTAGTCAAACTAGTTACATTATAACAGTTCCTAATTTAAGTACATACCCAAAGGTAGTTCCTAAACTTAGGTATCTACGGTCGAAACAGCGACTTTCGTCCTGTTTCCGATTTGCAGAGAAATCTCGGCTTGAAGTCAGTATCCAGCTCATAGCGGATTCTGAACATCAATACATATATTTTATGTACCACACTAAGTATTTAAAATCTAATTTCAATACAGCAGTGAACATAACTTTGACAAATATTTTAAAGTTAGAGCCTCGCCCTTTCTTTAATTCCTTCGTTTCTTCCATATCTAAATGGTAGTCACTTTGGGATATGTCAATTATCTTTTCAATATTTCACAAACCTTTGCCAAGCCTTGGGTTTCGGAATATCGAAACGATGTGCACCTTGTGCAACTCGCCCAATTGCAAACTTTGACTTTTCACCTCTAGAATAGTCAAATCAATTCTCTAAGAATTATTAATTGCAATTTAATACTTTTAAATCTTAAGATAGATTTATGATAAGTATATTTAATTAAGCACTAAAGTCATCATCACATAAATCTTCCAAAGATTTTATGCTCTACTATTTGCTTAATTATGGGCTTAGTCATAATAAGTTATTTTATCAAATAAATTAACCTATTATTTATTCCCAATATGAAAATTAAATCATTTAAAACATTTAACCCAAGGATTATATATTTTTAAATATTCAACCTTTCAATTCTTTCTTGATTTCAATAGTCCAACTATTTAATCAATTTTAATAAGGTATTTTTATTATAATGATTACAATAATCCAATTATTTAATCAACTATAATTTTAATATTGATTACTATAATCTAATTATAAAATCAACTATCATTTTAATTCAATTATATTGATTACTATAATCCAATTATAAAATCAACTATAATTTGAATGAGTTTGTATATAGTCCAACTATATATATTTTTAAAACAACATAAAATATTAGTCCAACTAATACTTTTGATTAATACGATGAGTAAAATATAAATGAGCGTGTTTTGCGAGTATTTGAACGAATGTTGCAAATTCAATACTTGCCTCCCACTATTTTTCGTCGAGCCTCTAACCCTCTGTCGAGTACTCGGGAAACCATGTTTCCTAGTGGGCTAGGATCCTGTTAAATAACATACAACCTTGACTTTGGCCAACAAGCTGTATGCTATTTAACCAGGTAGATCTCACAGATCAATTGGATCCAATCCAATTCCCAGATCCGGTTAGGTGGACATCCAAGTCCTAAACATATTACATATGCCAATGTATCTAATATATTTTCCTAACCTTATCCTCCGAATCATCTAGGCCTTGGCTTTGGCACAACAAACCTAATGATTCCAGTTAAGCGGGACCCATTGACAAGGAAAGTTTCGTAATCAATGTCATTGGACAAGAAGTGATCTTGACTTTGGCCAACAAATCACAACTTGGACAAGACACCGATGTGGAACAAAACCCTCATGATTCAAATACATCCATAATTGACAAGGTCTTGACTTTGGCCAACAAACCAATGCCAATCGGATCTTGAACAAGAATCATTCAATGGAAGGATAATCGCTTAATATAGAACGAGGTTTTTCGCGTGCAAATTGGCTACCAATTTAATTATCTTTGTTAAGGTCTCATCATCATACACCCTTAAACATGCATTCTAAATACATAATAAAGTGAGTATGAAAATAAATAATAATGATATGCGGATGGATACTTTACACATTGATCCTAGATCAAATCTCTCCTTTCTCACTCAAGCTAGCACTAGTATTACTTCTACCCGTTACACTACACTTCTAAAGAACCTCATATACATAGAGGGGAATAAGTGAGAAGAGAATACAAGAGAATAGAGGTGATAAGGCTGGACACGCAGGTCCAATTTAATAAATCGAATTTATTACAATAATTTCAAAAATTGTCCACCCGACTAATATCCATCCGATATACATTATTAATTCAACACAACCACGTATTCACACACATAAGCATGCTATCAATCAATCTAATCAAATTAATTAATCTGATAATTAAGTGATCATCCAATGTTCAAACAACGATTTGATTTTGATCGAGTCAAACTCGTTTTTGCGAATAAGTACTTAAAGTACGAATTCATGAATTAAATTAAACTACATCATTAAATCAAATTTAATATGTATTTAATACTAATTCACTATTCAATTCCAAATTAAATATTACACTTTTATTTAATAAACCTTTTACGAATTTAAATTCCAAATTTAATCGTAACGCGTCTCAAAGACCGATTAACGTCCAACGTCAATTCAATTAAAGTCCAATGAGCTTTTAATTGATTTCTTAAGGCGTTGACTTTTGGTCAACTCGGATCAAACCGATAACCAAAGTCCAATCCGGGATTTACCCCATAAGCCCATAAATCAATCTTGGCCCATTAGGCCCAATTGAACTTTAAAGGTTCATTAGTTGCATTTGGGCTTTATGGTTAAGGTTTTTGGGCCCAATTGGATCCAATCCACTTGGCCTAAACCCAACTTGATAAAATCAAGCCCAATAGGTCCAATTACAACATTAAAGTCCAATTTCCAAAATTAGGCCCAATTAATTAAATATACAAAATCCAATTTCATATTCAATTAAACTAAAGTGTATTACATGATTAATAAACTAAATCAATATTTCTAAAACACTAAATTAGTCCAATTAATCATACTCAATTCATTATTACATGTCCAACATACAAATTGAAAAATCAAACCCATTTACATGCTACAAAGCTCTCGGCCAAGGAGGATTTTTGTGTCCGATTTGGTTTCAATCCAACCGAACCCACAATCGACATTAAATCACCATCCAATTTGATTTCATACACATCCAATGTCACAAAATCAAAATTACCAAGACATTTGAGGGCATACACCAATTCGGCAAACATGAGAATTTTGGGGATTTATGTTCAATTCAAAGTACAATCCAATTGACCATAAATTAACATCATCCTACATGATTCTAACTCATCAAATGAACCAAAACCAAAAATTCCAAGAATCCAAAATCATCCACGCATTCGGCCAAGTGAAGCAAATTGGGGATATTTGTTCAATTCAAAATTCAATCTAATTAACTTCAAATTAACATCACCCAACATCATTAAAACTCATCCAATGAACCAAAATGAAAAAATTCCAAATTTCCAAACATGCTTCAACATTCGGCCAAGGTAAGTATTTGGGGATTTTTATCCAATTCAAAATTAAATCAACATTATCCTACATCATTATAACTCATCCAATGAATTAAAATGAAAAAATCCAAGATTAACAAAATACATACACATTCTGCCAACACTTCAAATTTGGGCAAAATTGATCCAATCACATTTTGTTGAAATTGATCAAATCAATCTTCAATATATCATATATTAAGCATGCTTAAACATCCAATTTTATAAAATCATGCTCAAATCCAAAATACCCAATTTTAAGCCCTACATTTTTCATGCTTGAACCTAAGCTCTTGATGCCATTGTTGGTTTTTATTAAGGTCCCAAGATCAAACAAGACATGAAAATCAAGCATGAATACACCAATGAAGATAGCGGAATACTTACATTGGTTGGTTGAGTCGATTTGAAGACGATTGAAGCCAATATGTTCACTGTTTGGGCGCATGAACTGCAGCAATCCACTGTCCTCCATCTTCTGTTTTGAGCTGCGAAAATGAGCTTCTAGATTCGTCGGATGGATCCCGTCTCATGGTCGAACCTCCCTACCACCTTCGCAAGACTTGTAAGTGTGCTAGCACTTGATTTCTCACCATGAAAAAACCACTCTTGCTTCCCTTAAAGCTCACGTTTTTCTGGTTTAAAACCAGTGAAGAAATGTTTCTGGTTTGCGTGAGAGGAAGAGAGAAAATGTGTCTTCACCCTTTTGTTTTTGTTTTACCAAAAACGTAAGTAAGAAAGAGAGAAGCAATGATGTATATCATTAACCAAAAAATGAATTTTTAGATAAAAAATCTTCAAAAACCGTGAAAAGCATTTCCCTCCAAAAATTCATCATCATCACACATTGAGAATAGAGACAATGTATCATCCCATAAAGGTGACTAGATACATCCATCATCTATTCGTGTCAAGTGATGAGATATCGCGATGTGATTTGCGGATACCACTCGTTTCAAAATACGAATGTGTCCGCAAACACTTTCAGGCTCGGTTTCGCTAATTCCGAATTAACGCATTTCCGTCGCGACGAGAATTAATTAATTTCGCCTATCGAAATTACTATTCAGATCGCTAACGAATTAATTCTAAATTAATTCGTTCGCCCGAATTAAAATCTAATTTTAATTCCGCGTCGAAATCTAATTTCGTTTAATATATCGAATATATTAATTTAATCGATTAATTCCAAATTAATCGTTATCTCTCTCTAGACGATATTTTATCCTAAATAAAATATCTCCGTAATTAATCCTAGATTAATTTTCTCTCTCTTCTATATAATCCCAGATTATTCAAGAGTGCAAGTTGTGCGTCATCGGTGGATTATCGGGAAGCGACCCATGAGATCCCCGGATTAGTTGGCAGTAAATGTGGTCGCCGGAGTATCCGAATCACGTACGTACCAAGTACTACGTTCTACCGATTGACGAGACAAGGTCGACTCCTAGCAAAGCACCAAGTCTACCTAATTCTCCGGACATATCCATTAAAGAATATCAAAGATCTGTATCAAGCGTAGTATACAATTGTATTGTGCATATCGGTCCAGTATCGGATAATCACGTGCTAGGGCTGGGGCTGGATAAGTGTCTACCCCGTCCGAAGCACATATCGGATGTCTGGTAACATAATCTCTATAATCGGATATACATGACCTGGTCACAATATCCCGATTGGTTGCGCAACACTCAAGAGCACTAGTACCGTATCCTGCATGACATCAACTCCAATATGACTGAAGTGACACTTCCGTCTTGACATCACACCCAATACTCTACGACTCTCTGATAAACCCAGAAGTGGTGTACTCAGAACCTGTTTAAAGTCCCCTACCACCAAAACCAAAGTTTATCGATTATCGTAAGTATTAGCGATGCAAGTCTCAGGTTAAGACTATACACACCTACCTTGATTTCGGCCTCCCATAGACACATAGTCATAATACCAATGGGATTCCGAGGGGTCTATCCAGAGCGAAGCTGTTTCCCGTACCATCGGTGAAACACGACCTCCTATCGCACTTGCATAAGTATCCAACACTTATATATATGAGAACTATGCCGTTGTGCCCTCACAACGCACACAAGTGCAATACTAGCCTATTCCGCATTATCGATGTCCAGTCTCGATAATACTGCGGCTAGGGATATTTAATGATTAATCATTCGTGGACTGATACTGTCTCATATCATCTCAATCCAGGAACTAATCATATGGACCTCTCTTCATTTATATATCTATGGTGATCTAATCACAAATGATGAGAGTGCAATTTCCTTATTACATAGTCAATTTGCTACAACAACACAATGATCTGTGCAAATAGTGACGCTATGGGTCATATTATCCAACAGTGGGAGGTCCGCACAAAGGGGTTTCATTCCAGACCTAATTAGAGGGAGTCTGAGCCAGATCATATGGCTTCCGAGGTTGAGAAGGATGAATCTAGCGAGGAAGATGTTGTGAGGGAGAGTCTTCTGAGGATTATGATATCACTTATTCTTTTTTTTCTTTTGTGTTAATATCCAGCCGTATGTGTCAATGTCCGGTCGGACAAGGGTAAGGAACATATGAGTTATAGGTCAGATATACCAAGAAAGTCAAGATATGTCTCTTATATGTCCGACCAACTATAGTGTACAAATCCAGCCAAACATCTTACGATATTTATAACATTAGGGTTCCTCCTGAGGTCAGGAATCTGGTTCTCATAGGGCAGAACCTTTGACAATGCCTTACATAGGTCTCACCCACAATTTATTTTCAACGCAAAAAAAACTTTTCTTCTATTTTTTTTTCATTTATGAAGATCTTTTGAGAATTCTTATCTTATTCTCTTCTTTTGGCTATTGTCCTACAGAATATTCGGCCACCTTTAGACAATGTCTTGTCCGACATTGTCTTTTTTATTTGGTAGCCCTTTTATATATCCGACCATAGCTTAATTCCTTCAGCTATTCCTATGGCTCTCACCCTGTAAGATCCTATTGAGTCCCTTATCCACTGGGTGTATGATTGGTCACCCTCAAACTTGGTCCAACTTTCCACTCTTCATTTTCTTCATCGTGTCAATGTGGAATATGTTTTCTGCTTGATCATTCTAGGATACTAAAAATCATATCTTTTACTTCCACAGCCATGAGTTATGCCATTTGCCTGAGGAATTTTCTGCCAATATGGGCTTTCGATTTCTTTATGATGCCCCTCTATCAATATCTTTCTTCAAGAGTCAGTACTCTAGGCAAGCTTGCAATGTAACACCCCGTTCAGCCATGACATGTCTGTTACATTAATTCATCATGCATGGTGTAGGACACAGAAACTGGACGACGTATGCTGTCCCGGGCTCACTGCCCGGTTGGGAGTATGGAGTAGCCCGCAGGGGACTAAACCGGAGAATAATGGAGTCGCCACTCGGTGTGAACCGGGAAAATGAGATTTAAGGCCGCACTCACCCCTCGCAAGGGAAGACCTCAAACCGTTGGGTTCAGAATGGTCCCTTACTTATGTCACTTGTAATGAAAGGATTTATGTAATAATTTAATCAAGTTTAAGTAACACTTATTTCCAAGAGTATCATGCTTCTAAATTCACATGTACAAGATAAAACTTACACCTAAATTTACATATATTTCACATCTAAGATTGCATGCTTGAAAGTACATCAAAGTAGCAACAAACATACAACTTCATTGGCATATTATATTCGCGAAAAACACAAGCACACACACTAACCACACAAGCACACATGTGAGCACTTTTCCAAGTGGTACGTGGAATTGTATCCCAAGTATAGACCGCACTACCGTCCATTCGGAATAGGCTATGAAATTTTTGTCTAGGTCCGATATACCACCAGAAATAATACTCAAATGCTATCATGACATTGATATATGAATTTTAATACGATACGTTGAGCCAAGACGAAGGTAAATGATACAACCAATGGGATAAACATGCTTTTCACTATGATGCGTACAAAGATGACAATGACTGTATGGGATTTCATAATACATGCATGAATGGTATAGATGGCTTTATGTGAGAGTTATGAGTGTGTGCGTGAGTGCAAGGGGCTGTCGCATGAAGGGTTCAGTTTAGGGTTTTTAGTGTGAAGAGGGCAGTGAATGCATGAAGTGCAGGGCAGCTGTCGAGAATGACTTGGCTGTTTTAGCGTGAGGCAAGGGGGCTGAAACAAGGGTCCAAGTGTGAGTGTTATGAGGCAGTGAAGTGGCTGAAGGGTTCTTGTGGCCGTGTGGTGTTGAGGGCAGTTTGGCGTGAGATAGGACTGGTGATTTAGGCTGCTGCCGACAGGGGCTAGGGCTGTGATCTGCGTGTGTTTAGTGTGAAGAGGGAATGGGGCAGTAGTCATGCGTGATGAGTGGTCTGTCGTGTGGCGTTTATGGCTTGTGATTGTGTTTAGGGTTTGGCAAGTGTATGTTCGTGAAGACGTGTGGCTATTGGCTGGTAATAGGCTGAAGCAAGGGCTGAGAATATTGGTACACCAATGACAATAGGTCGAGCCAAGACAGGGATAGACGATGCAATCAATAGATGAAAGACACGGCAAATATCGTGGTAAAGGTAGCCTTTTAGGCTTTTCTTCCCCCAAATGGAGAACCTTTTAATCCAACACAATAAGCCCATGCACCTTTCGTTACGATGAGTACAAAGATAAAAAAAACTATATGAAATTTAGTATGTCCGATTGAACATATCTTGTATTCAACCGAAAACACATCAATCGGTGAGGCTAAGCATCATGGTAAATGATTTTAACCCCTCCAAATAGGGGACCTTTCATCGCACTTACTAAGCCCATGCGCTCGATTGAATCATTCATGCAAAGAATTAAAAATAATAATATCAAACTTAGTATGCCCGATTGAACATATCTTGCATTCAACCGAACACACATCAACCGGCGTGGCAAAGCATCGTGGTAAAGGGTTTTAACCCCTCTAAATAGGGGACCTTTCATCGCACTTACTAAGCCCAAGCGCTCGATTGCATCATGCATACAAAGAATTAAAAAACAATAATATCAAACTTAGTATGCCCGATTGAATATATCTTGCATTCAACCGAACACACATCCACCGGCATGGCAAAGCATCGTGGTAAAGGGTTTTAACCCCTCCAAATATGGGACCTTTCATCGCACTTACTAAGCCCATGCGCTCGATTGCATCATGCATACAAAGAATTAAAAAACAATAATATCAAACTTAGTATGCTCGATAGAACATATCTTGCATTCAACCGAACACATCAACCGGCGCGGCAAAGCATCGTGGTAAAGGATTTAAACCCCTCCCAATAGGGGACCTTTCATTGCACTTACTAACCCCATGTGCTCGATTGAATCATGCATAAACAAGTAACATGCAGAATTCAAATGACGAAAAAAAATAAACCAAAAGAACATAAAACAAAAGAGGGTGCCATTTACTCAAGCGGTACGTGGAGTTGTATCCCGAGTACAGATCATATTACCGTCCATTCGGAATCGGCTATGAAATTTATGTTCGGGTTTCCATCCGATATACCGCGAGAGTTGACACATCTTTTATTTTATTCCAAGTCCACGACATATAATATTTCATGATACATGCATATTTATCTACTCAAGGGACACAACATGCATTTTAGCATAACAATCATGCGAACAATATTCAATAAATAATAAAAATAAAACAGAAAACGAATGTGGAAAATACCCTCAGGTCTAACCTTTTTTGCCGACTTTCGGACTTGTGTTTCACGGAGATCGGAAGGGTAAAGCCCCTCAACTTCTCCGGTTCACTAGTTTAGCGTCTTAGCTCACTGTTTTGCTGTTTGGTCTCCGTTTTGCTCATGTCTTCTCTGTATCTTATGCTCACTATTTCAGGTCTATTAGTGGACTATTTTTACATTTTTTAGGGGGTTTGGGTTGCTATTTTTGCGGTTTTAAGGAAGCTTTGAGTGCAGTTTTTTATGTTACTGCTTTAAGGTTTTTTAGGGAATGTTTTAAGTGGATTTTGTTGCTGTTTTAGGGGTTAAATTACTGCTGTTTGGGCGTGTAAAACAGTGCAGTTTTTGTGTTCACTGCAGTTTGATTTTTGGTTGTAATTTTTGGTGGTGGAGGGCTGCTGTATAGGGCTGGTTTCGGTGGCTTTAGGAGGATATAAAGGCTTGTTATTTTCGGTTATGGAGGGGTTGAGGAGGGTGATGTGTTCGGCTATGGAGTGGAGGAGATGAAAAGAATATTTTTTGTTACTTATTCTTGTGATTGGCGTGAATGGAGAGCTTGGAGAGGGGGTTGGAAATTCTTCGCTTCTTTATTTCTTATGATGGGTGTGAACTAGGAGGAGGGAATGCCTTGGAAAGGTGTGGTTTATATAGAGAAGGGCTAGGGCTTCACCTTGTCTCACAAGGAAGGGATTTGATTTTGTGTTGAGCAAGGAAAGTCAAAGATTGAAGGGGGACAAATTTGGTTTAGATTAGGAAGTCAATATATGTGATTGGTTAGAATTAGGCATTTAATTTGTTAGATTAGGAAGTCAATATTTTTTATTTGTTATTATTGATTTTAATTAGGTATATCATCTTTTTTAATTTAGGTATATAACATAAAAGGTAGTGCCTTCTTGACTCCGAATATGAGTCAATTCTTGACTCCTCCCTTCCGACGTCTTTTTCTCGCGGCTCCCGCGACTTAAAAGGTAGTGCCTCCAACTGAGACTCATCATCGTGTTTCACATGCAAAAATGTAATGCCTACAGTCGCCCCCACTTTGATAGGACTTGTGCAGTGTGTGACTTTGAACAATCCTATCAAATTTATGCAATGCATTTTTACTTACCTCGGTCGTCTGCTGCCTCGAGCTGAGTTGGTGCTGCAGTGGACCTCGATCCTGGGACGCATCCGGATAACTGTAACTGACAACGGGGGCACCACGACCCTGGGCACCTCGACCCAATACCGCTGACAATAAGGACCTCGCCCTCAATATGATGATGTAGTGGGAACCTCGACCCTGGGACTCATCCTAGAACTACAACCGACAACGGGGGCACCTCGACCCAACACCACTGACAATAGGGACCTCGCCCTCAAACTGATGGTGTAGTGGGCACCTCGACCCTGGGACGCATCCCGGAACTACAACCGACAACGGGGGCACCTCGACCCCAACACCGCTGACAATAGGGACCTCGACCTCAAACTGATGATGTAGTGGGCACCTTGACCCTGGGACGCATCCCGGAACTACAACCGACAACGGGGGCACCTCGACCCTGGGCACCTCGACCCAACACCGCTGACAATAGGGACCTCGCCCTCAAACTGATGATGATGTGGGGCTTCGCCCCCAAGCCAATACGGGCCTCGCCGCCTGGGACTTATCCCCAAAACTGAAACTGCGCTGACGTTGTTTGGCTCATCTCTACCACTTTCTTTTTTTTTTCGAACCTGCGAACATAAAACAAAAACAAACACGGAAAGAATGCAATGTTACGTGTATGCATGAATGAATTTCGTACTCCGTTGGGTTAGGTCTTCTGCAAATTCCCTTGGTGACCGCTCGGTCCTTTCTCCCTCAGGCAAAGTATTGTTTCAATCTGTCCACGTTGATCGGCTCGGTGAACTCGTTTCCTTCCAAATCTGATAGCCTCACTGCTCGATTTCCCATTACCTTATGCACTATGTAAGGTCCTTCCCAATTAGGTCTGAATTTTCCTCTCGGATCTATCGTCGACGACCTCGACTGCTTAAGTACCAAATCACCCTTTCTGATCTTGGTGGGGCGTACTTTCTTGTTGAATGCTCGGGCTAGTCTCTTCTGATACAACTGCATGTGATACAAATACTTCGTTCTCTTCTCATCCAATAGTGCTAACTGATCAAACCTCTGTGCGGACCACTCATGTTCCGGTAATTCTGCCTCTGCTAATACCCTCATGGACTGTATTTCCACTTCTACTGACAATACTACATCCATTCCATAGACCAAAGAGTAAGGTGTGGCCTATGTTGCTGTTCTTACAAATGTTCCGTACCCCCACAAAGCATACGGTAATTTCTCGGCCCAATCTCTGCAATTTTCTATCATCTTGGCTAAAATCATCTTTATAGTCTTTTGGCTGCCTCAACTGTCCCATTTGCCTGCGGCCTGTACGGTGATGACTTGTGGTGGCCTATCCCATACCTCTGTAACATTGGCTTCGTCTCTGCTTGAAACTGAACTTCGTTGTCTGTCACTACATGATGCGGCATACCATACCGACAAATGAGGTTCCGAGCTATAAACTTTGCCATCTGTTTTGCTGTAACATTGCAGAATGATTCAGCTTCCACCCACTTCGAGAAGTAATCTACGGCCACTAATATGAAGTGATGCCCATTCGATGCATTTGGTCGAATTTCTCCAATCATATCAATTCCCCATGCTGAGAAAATGGCACGGCTGTGACAACCCATGCAATTCTGTGTGTGGTAAGTGATTCAAATTACCGTGTGCTTGACAGTCATTACAGTGCTTTACCATCTTCGCGCAGTCTGTTTCCATGTTTGACCAATAAAAACCTTGTCTCACTATCTTGCGCGACAGATTCAACCCGTTCATGTGCGGACCACATACCCCGGCGTGTATTTCTTCCATTACATGCTGAGCTTCTTCTTTTCTCAAACATTTTAAATGAATACTGTTTACTTGCCTCTTGTACGGTTCCCCTTTCAAAGTCACATAGTGGGAAGCTAACTTCTGAATGGCTATTCTATCTTTTCTGCCTGCCCCTTCCGGGAGTTCACCATGTTCCAGATACCTCTGAATGTCATAATACCAAGGTTTACCGTCGTCGACCTCAACTTCCAGAATTCTTTCTGTCTCATAAACAGGTCTGCTTGCTGTTGTCAGTATCAACGGTCTCATCACTAACTTTTCTGGATTTTCCCAAGTTGCTGCAAGTGTAGCCAATGCATCTGCTATTTGATTCTCTTCTCTCGGTAAGTGCTGAAACTTACACTCGGGGATAACCTGTGCCAACTTTCTGAGGTAAAAAAGATAAGGTTTCAACCGTTCTTCTTTCAATTCCCATTCTCCTCGCATCTGCTGGACTACCAACATAGAATCTCCATAGACTTCCACACTCCCGGCCTTCAAAGCTATCAATGCTGGCAAACCAAAAGCACATGCTTCATACTCGGCCATGTTATTAGTCACTCTGAATGTCAACCTCTTGGCCAAAGGCAAAGTCTCTCCCTCGGGGGTTACTATCACGATCCCAATTCCGGCTCACTTGTAATTCACTTCTCCGTCAAAGTACATCTTCCATCTCTGAACTGTTATTGCTTGGATCTATTCGTCTGGAAATTCAAACTTATACTGATCCCACTCAACAGGTTGTAATGCCAAAAACTCTGCTACTGTTCGCCCTTTGATTACTTTGGAGGTGAGATACTCAATGTCAAACTCTGTCAGCAATACCAACCATCTGTCCAATTTTCCCACTAGTGAAGGCACCGAATGAAGATATTTTAGAGGATTTTCCTTGGCCACTACCTGGATCTTGTATGATTGGAAATAATGCCGCAATTTTCTGGAAGCCCATACCATGGCAAGACAGATCTTCTCTACTTCTTGATACCCGAGCCTCATAAGGGAGCATTTTCTTACTCAGATAATAGACTGCATATTCTACCCCTGTCTCATCTGCCTGTACCATCATTGCCCCCAGTGCTTCTGATTCTATAGCCAAATACAATATCAAAGGTCTTCCCGGTCTCGGAGGTTTCAATACAGAAGCCTTTACCAAGTACTCTCTGATTTTGTTGAAGGCTGTCTAACACTATTCATTCCATCTCACTGGCTGATCTTTTCTCAACAGTTTGAAGATAGGCTCACATATTGATGTTAACTTGGCGATGAACCGACTGATGTACTGAATCTTCCCCAAGAATGCTCTGACTTCTTTTTCTGTCTTCGGTGCAGGCATTTCTGTTATTGCCTTGATTTTCTCAAAATCTACCTCTATTCCGCCCATTCCCACTGTATGACCAAGCAATTTCCCTGATGTCACCCCAAACACACATTTCTTGGGATTTAGCCGCATGTTGTATCTGTCAACTCTCTGAAGGAACCTTTCCAGTGCTTCGATATGCCCAACTCTTGTCTCTGATTTCACCATCATGTCATCCACACACACCTCAATCTCTTTGTGCATCAAGTCATGGAAAAGTGTAGTGGCCATCCGTTGATAAGTAGCTCCTGCATTCTTGAGCCCAAACGGAATTACCTTGTAACAATAAGTACCCCACTCAGTATTTTCTATAGTCTCAACCACTTCTCTACCATCTGTCAAAACTTCATTACCCTTCTCTGCCATATCATTGTAAAAATGACCAATGCGCGTCATTCCCCTTACTTCTTCCTCATCACTGCTAGAGAAATCAAGCCAAAAGTTTTTTCCCCTGCTCAGTCTCATCTTCATTAGTACTAACCCAGATTCCCAGGCAAAAGGCTTGAGGGTGAAAGGATTTTAGGATAAGGTCTTCTGGGAGGCCAGAATTGATCATATAGGCTGGTGGTGGTACGGCACGGTAGTTGGGTAAGGGGTTTCTGTGTGTGTCAGGCTGTTCTGTTTCTGGGTCAGGTATTTTCTTGGAGTCTATCAGGTCTTGGATTTCATGGTGGAGTCAGGCGCAGTTGTCGGTGTCATGGCCATTTTTTTGTGAAAGTGACAGTAAAGGCTTAGGTTATAATGTGATGGTGGGGGATTGGGTAATGGTTTGGTTTATAGAGGTGACATAAGTCCTTATCTCTTTAACTTCTCCAATACTTTGGACAAGGGCTTACCCAAGTTGGAGAATCTCCAGATCCGGATAGCAGCAATCTAAGTAGAAACGGGCTTTGTTCCCGATGTCCCCCCAATGGGCCTCCTATTCAGACCATAAAATTTTCTGTTTTCAGCCTCTCCTTCCTCAATATCCATGACAGTTTCCCTCAACTGCCAAAAATCAGTAATCATGGAGGTCATCATTCTTAGCTTCCCATAGATGGAGGGCTTGGTGCCCTTGATGATCATTTTAATCTGGTCCTTCTCTGAGGGCCTAGTTTTCATTTTCAACAACTGACCCCTTCATCGGTCCACGTACTCCTTAAAACTCTCCTCCGATTTCTGTTTAACATTCTCCAGATCGCGGAGTGACCGATCGATCTCTAGGTCAGTGACATACTGCTTCAGGAAAGCATCAGCCAACTCCCTCCAATCTTCCTTCATTTTCTTCTCCAAACTGTGGTACCACACCACGGGAGCTCCCTCGAGTGACATTCCAAACAATTTCTGCACTTGGCGCTGAGATAGGCCAACTGAACTCATGACTGATACAAACTGTCGGAGATGCACCCTTGGATACCCATTCCCGTTAAACTTAGCCATATCAGGCATCTTGAACTGTGCCGGTAACTGTTCCTCGAAAGTCAGTGTGTCATAATCCAGAAAATCTTCATTCTTACCCCTCATATTGCGGGTAACTGACTCAACCTGATCCCGAAGTTTCTGTAACTCTGCCGGAGACCCAGATACTCTGCCTGCTGCATACTCTGCCATATCATCATCAAAAGTGGGGATATCATCCCCCAACCCATTTGGAGGCTCCTCACGCCTCACATTCTCAGAATTTCCCCCAGCACGGGGTACAGCCATACCAGCCACATCAGTACTCAAGGCTTGCAACTGTTCAGTAATCTTGGCGAGACCGTTCTCTAACTGATCCATACGGGATACCTCATTACCGGATTCACTCATGACTGTTACTGTTCTTTTAATGAGCCTTGTTCATTCTCTAACCCAAACGGTATCTATGATGTCTTTTTGAGACATAGAAGGTGTTAACATGACATATGTATGTATGAGGTGCATGAGATGCATGTAACATATATAACATACTAAATCAACTAAAACTTTCAAACAAATCGGCCCGTTATCATTTTAGAAGCTTTTGGGCTAACTGTCATAGGAGTGAACTCGTCCCAGTTTAAATGGCCCAACAAGTTCACATCTCATGGCAAGGAGCCCAACTAAATCCAAATGGTAATGTTCCGAACACAAGCACAAAGTGGCCCATCAATCACTTAGAAGCCTTTGTCCCAATCGTCATAAAATACGTTCTTGTCCCAGTTTAAATGGCCCAACAAGCCCATATCTGATGACAAATGGTCCAAAGGGATTCAAACGACGATGTTCCCAAACACAAGCATAAAAAAAAGATAATGCAAACATAAAACAATGATTTCTACAGAATGGCCCATCAACATTTCAGAAGCCTTGGGCTTAATGGTCATAAGGTACGAACTCGCCCCAGTTTAAATGGCCCAGCAAGTTCGCATTTCTGACAATAGTCCAACTGCATCCAAATGAAGATGGTCCACAAGCAAATATTCAAGGAAATAATTGTTACTTTAACCATACAAACCCGGTCTATGGGTGGGTTCGCAAGAGTGTAGACAAAGGCTCTCACCGGTGAAGGATGGCCCACAACTAGGTCTCCCCAATCAAGGGTTCGAGCGACCAAGTGAGCGCACCTTTTTTATACACTAAGGTACGTGCCAATGAGCTATGGTGTGTGACTGACTATCAAATGGATTTCCCGTTGTAGATTCCCTAGAGGGAGGGTGGAGCGAGGCTCTCTAAGTACCCTAGCCTCTTAGGCTCTTATCGCTTGGTGACAAGAATAAACAACGAGTCATCCAAATTAGTCCATCACAATAGGCTAAGGGTAGATGGCTATATAAGTGCCTTCACAGCTTTTCATTCTAGGAAGGTAGTGAATGAATGAAGACACCAAACCATTACCTAGCCTCAAAATGCCCTTGATTAAACCCCCATTTTATCCACTATAGACACGGTCAATTAGAACATAAATCCAAACATTACAAGACAATATTTCGGGACCGATTCTCTATCCCCAGTGGAGTCGCCAGACTGTAGGACACAGGAACTGGATGACGCATGCTGCCCCGGGCTCGCGGCCCGGTTGGGAGTATGGAGTAGCCCGCAGGGGACTAAACCGGAGAATAATGGAGTCGCCACCCAGTGTGAACCGGGAAAATGAGATTAAGGCCGCATTCACCCCTCGCAAGGGAAGACCTCAAACCGTTGGGTTCGGAATGATCCCTTACTTATGTCACTTGTAATGAAAGGATTTATGTAATAATTTAATCAAGTTTAAGTAACACATATTTCCAAGAGAATCATGCTTCTAAATTCACATGTACAAGATAAAACTTACACCTAAATTTACATATATTTCACATCTAAGATTGCATGCTTGAAAGTAAATCAAAGTAGTAACGAACACACAACTTCATTGGCATATTACATTCACGAAAAACACAAGCACCCACATTAACCACACAAGCACACATGTGAGCACTTTTCCAAGTGGTATGTGGAATTGTATCCCAAGTACAGACCGAACTACCGTCCATTCGGAATCAGATACAGAATTTATGTATGGGTTTCCATCCGATATACCATAAGAAATAATACTCAAATGCTATCATGACATGGATATATGAATTGTAATATGATACGTTGAGCCAAGACGAAGGTAAATGATGCAACCAATAGGATAAACATGTTTTTCACTATGATGCGTACAAAAATAAGAATGACTATATGGGATTTCATAATACGTGCATGAATGGTATAGTTGGCTTTATGTGAGAGTTGTGAGTGTGTGCGTGAGTGCAAGAGGCTGTCGCATGAAGGGTTCAGTTTAGGGTTTTTAGTGTGAAGAGGGCAGTGAGTGCATGAAGTGCAGGGCAGCTGTCGAGAATGACTTGGTTGTTTTAACGTGAGGTAATGGGGCTGAAACAAGGGTCCAGGCGTGAGTGTTATGAGGCAGTGAAGTGGCTGAAGGGTTCTTGTGGCCGAAGGGTTCTTGTGGCCGTGTGGTGTTGAGGGCAGTTTGGCGTGATCTAGGACAAGTGATTTAGGCTGCTGCCGAGAGGGGCTAGGGCTGTGATCTGTGTGTGTTTACTGTGAAGAGGGAATGGGGCAGTAGTCATGCGTGATGAGTGGCCTGTCATGTGGCGTTTATGGCTTGTGATTGTGTTTAGGTTTTGGCAAGTGTATGTACGTGAAGACGTGTGGCTATTGGCTGGTAATAGGCTGAAGCAAGGGCTGAGAATATGGGTACACCAATGACAATAGGTCGAGCCAAGACAGGGATAGACGATGCAATCAATAGATGAAAGACACGGCAAATATCATGGTAAAGGTAGCCTTTTAGGCTTTTCTTCCCCCAAATGGAGAACCTTTTAATCCAACACAATAAGCCCATGCGCCTTTCGTTACGATGAGTACAAAGATAAAGATAACTATATGAAATTTAGTATGTTCGATTGAACATATATTTGTATTCAACCGAACACACATCAACCGGCGAGGCAAAGCATCGTGGTAAAGGATTTTAACCCTTCCAAATAGGGGACATTTCTTCGCACTTACTAAGCCCATGCGCTCGATTGAATCATGCATGCAAAGAATTAAAAATAATAATATCAAACTTAGTATGCCCGATTGAACATATCTTGCATTCAACCGAACACACATCAACCGGCGCGGCAAAGCATCGTGGTAAAGGGTTTTAACCCCTCCAAATAGGGGACCTTTCATCGCACTTACTAAGCCCATGCGCTTGATTGCATCATGCACACAAAGAATTAAAAAACAATAATATCAAACTTAGTATGCCCGATTGAGCATATCTTGCATTCAACCGAACACACATCCACCGGCGTGGCAAAGCATCGTGGTAAAGGGTTTTAACCCCTCCAAATAGGGGACCTTTCATCGCACTTACTAAGCCCATGCGCTAGATTGCATCATGCATACAAAGAATTAAAAATTAATAATATCAAACTTAGTATGCCCGATTGAACATATCTTGCATTCACCCGAACACACATCAACCGGCGCGGCAAAACATCATGGTAAAGGATTTTAACACCTCCAAATAGGGGACCATTCATCGTACTTACTAAGCCCATGTGCTCGATTGAATCATGCATAAACAAGTAACATGCAGAATTCAAATGACGAAAAATAAATAAACCAAAACAACATAAAACAAAAGAGGGTGCCGTTTACTCAAGCGGTACATGAAGTTGTATCCCGAGTACAGATCATATTACCGTCCATTCAGAATCGGCTATGAAATTTATGTTCGGGTTTCCATTCGATATACCGCAAGAGTTGACACATCTTTTATTTTATTCCAAGTCCACAACATACAATATTTCATGATACATGCATATTTATCTACTCAAGGGCCACAACATGCATTTTAGCATAACAATCATGTAAACAATATTCAATAAATAATAAAAATAAAACAAAAAACGAATGTGGAAAATACCATCAAGTCTAACCTTTTTTGCCGACTTTTAGACTTGCGTTTCACGGAGATCGGAAGGGTAAAGCTCCTCAACTTCTCCGGTTCACTGGTTTAGCATCTTAGCTCACTGTTTTGCTATTTTGTTTGCTGTTTGGTCTCTGTTTTGTTCATGTCTTCTCTGTATCTTATGCTCACTATTTCAGGTCTATTAGTGGACTGTTTGCGGTTTTAATGAAGCTTTGAGTGCAGTTTTTTTATGTTACTGCTTTAAGGTTTTTTAGGGAATATTTTAAGTGGATTTTGCTATTGTTTTAAGGGTTAAATTACTGCTGTTTGGGCGTGTAAAAAAGTGAAGTTTTTGTGTTCACTGCAGTTCAGTTTTTGGTTGTAGTTTTCGGTGATGGAGGGCTGCTGTATAGGGCTGGTTTCGGTGGCTTTAGGAGGATATAAAGGCTTGTTATTTTCGGATATGGAGGGGTTGAGGAGGTTGATGTGTTCGGCTATGGAGTGGAGGAGATGAAAAGAATATTTTTTGTTACTTATTCTTGTGATTGGCGTGAATGGAGAGCTTGGAGAGGGGGTTGGAAATTCTTTGCTTCTTTATTTCTTATGATGGGCGTGAACTAGGAGGATGGAATGCCTTGGAAAGGTGTGGTTTATATAGAGAAGGGCTAGGGCTTCACCTTGTCTCACAAGGAAGGGATTTGATTTTGTGTTGAGCAAGGAAAGTCAAAGATTGAGGGGGGACAAATTTGGTTTAGATTAGGAAGTCGATATATGTGATTGGTTAGGATTAGGCATTTAATTTGTTAGATTAGGAAGTCAATATTTTTTATTTGTTATGATTGATTTTAATTAGGTATATCATCTTTTTTAATTTAGGTATATAACATATTTGATTTGTTTAAATTAGGCATGATTTTATTTTATGTTTTATTTAATTTGGTAAATGATTTAATTATTATTTTATTTAATTACATTATTTAATTAATATTTAACATTTAATTTGGGTGTGTATTAGGGTGAATGGGCGTGTGGGCCTTGGTTGGGGCGTGTGGGCCTTTGGTTGGTAGGTTTGGTTTTTGTGGACAGGTGTGTGGGCTGGCGGGGTTTTGGGTCAAGGCCAAGGGGCTTGCGGGGATTTTGGGCCGAGGTTAGGTGATTTGTGAGTGTTTTGGGCCAGGAATAATTTTTAAAACGGAAAACCAACAAGTAACCCGAAGCTAAACCAGCGAACTTAATCCGAATATGAGTCAATTATTGACTCCTCCCTTTCGACGTCCGTTTCCCGCGGCTCCCGCGACTTAAAAGGTAGTGCCTCCAACTGAGACTCATCATCGGGTTTCACATGCAAAAATGCAATGCCTACAGTCACCCCCACTTTGATTGGACTTGTGCAATGTTTAGAATCTATTGCTCAGGAGAGAGGGATTTTGAATAGGATCTATATGATATAACCTAGGAATTTTATAGAGTTCAGGAGAATCTATAATTCATTTGAATTCGTTAACAAAAAATCACAAGACATAATGAATTGTTAATTATTAGATTTTTATAAGGATATCGAAATCGGTAACTAATAATATTTTCAATATTGCTCAGGAGAGGGAGTTGAATACTTTAGGATTTTTGGCTTATAAACTACTAAACTGAATAATAGCTCATTGGCATAACAAATACATAGAGGATAGTTTGGTGAAAATAGACTCTAGAACCTCTCTTATCCTGGTTTCTCCTCATTAAATATCTTAATATTTTGTTTATTTATCTTTTAGTTTTAATTTAGATTATTTTAAATTGATTTATAAATAAAGTTGGGATTATCAATTATAATACTTAGTGTGAGTTAAATACAGTCTAAGAGGGTTCGACACTCTACTTATCATTTGCTAAAACTTGACACCGTACACTTGCGATATGATATAAAATATCGTAATAAGTTTTTGACGCTGTTATTGGGAAGTCTTAATTTAATTCACATTATTACTATTACCAAATTACCTTAGCTCTAATTTAGATTTTTACTTTTATTTGTTAATTTTATTTGTTTATTTTGTTTATTTTAGTACTTTTTCTTGTCTTTTTGTGTTTCAGTGAATGCGAAGATCCACAAGTCTTGACACGCTTATGTTTGATCCTGAAATAGAAAGAACAACGAGGAGACTAAAGAATGAAAGAAAATTGAAAAATAAGCAATGGCAGCTGAAAATATAGAGAACAACCAACGCCAGGTGACAATCTGAGATCACTTCAAGCCGGTCGTAGATAATAACTATTCTAGGATTGCACACCCGCCAAACAATGCCAATAATTTTAAGCTGAAACCTATATTGATCAATATGATGCAAAAGAACCAGTTTGTGGGTTCAGTTGTAGAGGACCCCAATGTGCAAAAGACTGTGTTCAGATTCACTTATTCTACAATGGGCTGAAGAGTCCTAATAGAACTATTGTCGATGCAGCTGCTGGAGGAACCTTATTCAAGAAATCTTCTGAAGATGCCTATGCTCTACTGGAGGAGATGGCAATTAATAATTTCTAATGGCCAAGTGAACGCACTAGTGTGCCTAAGGTGGGGGGGTATATATAAGGTAGATCCTATTGTTGCACTTACAGCTCAAGTGTCATCCCTCACGACTCATCTAACAACATTGACCACTCAACATGACCAACCATCTATTGAAGCTATTGCCGCTAATAGAATGATCTTACCTGATGGAGGATTTGAGAAGGCCAAGCATATGAACAATTGGAACTTCAACAACTATAGAGGCAATCCTATGCCTAATTATTATCATCCGAACTTGTCATATGATAATACAGAGAATGTCTTGGAACCTTCATCTGGCATCAACTATCTAAGAGCTGGGCAGAAACCTTCCTGAAAAGACCTCATGAGCACGTTTGTTGCTAAAAATTCAGAGAGGTTTGAGAAGAATGACTCGAGGCTGAAAAACATTGTGAAACATATGGGCAATATAGGGGTAATGATGAAGTCCTTAGAAGTACAGATTGGGAATATTGCTTCTTCCATGGCCAAACAACAACAAGGGGAATTTCTTAATAATATTGAGGTCAACCCTAAAGAGCAGTGCCAAGCCATAACCTTAAGAGCGGAAAAGATATTAGATATGCTCCTAAGGACCAATGCAGTCAAGATAATGAGGTGACAATTCAAGAGGAAGCAACAACAGAAGAAGAGAGAACATTGCATTAGTTCCTCCATATAGCCACCTAATATCCTGAAGACACATTTACCATACACTTAGCACTTTCAAAAGAAGAAGTTGGATGCTCAGTTTGCCAAATTCCTTGACATCTTTAAGAAGATCCATATAAATATCCCATTCGCAAATGTTTTGGAACAAATACCAAATTGTGTGAAGTTTATGAAGGGGATTATTCCAAGAAGAGGAAGCTGGTAGATTTTGAAACAGTAGCACTCACAGATGAATGTAGTGCTATCATACAGAAGAAGCTCCCTCCAAAACTGAAGGATCCTGGCAGCTTTAGCATACCTTGCACTATTGGGAATCAATATTTTGGTAAGACACTATATGATTTAGGGGCAAGTATCAATCTCATGTCGTTATCCAACTTCAAATAGTTTGGCATAGGTGAAGCAAGGCCAACCATAGTGACATTATAGCTAGTAGATAGATCCATCACCTACCTGAGAGGAATAGTAGAGGATGTATTGGGTAAGGTGGATAAATCTTACTTTCCTGCTGACTTTCTTGTCCTTGATATTGAGGATAATCATGAGGTCCCAATCATCATTGGGAGACCTTTCTTGGCAACTGGCAGAGCAGCCATTGATGTGAAGAAAGGTGAACTGAAAATGAGAGTTCAAGATGAAGAAGTCACCTTTAGTGTTTTCAAAACCGTGTTAAGTCCTCAAGGTGATGCATAATGTCATAGGGTATATATTGTAGAGAAATGAGTTGCAAAAAAGCAAGGTGAATCAGTATTTTAGCAGCCTACGAGCATAGTGCAGCCATGCATAAAAGAAGATTATCTGCAGCTAGACCTGAAACCACTCCCAAAGTGTTGTAAATAGAGGAAATTCTGAGTCATGGCTCACTTGAAGATGATCCCCGGAAAGTTAAAAAGATGGTCAATCCAATTTTGCCGAATGTGTAGTCTAGAATTTCAATCTGGGGTAAAATATATAGATTTTTGGAGGATCTTCTATTGTTACATTATCACAGCCCGCCAGGCTATCTTTTTCATGACACAATAGCCAGTGGAAAAAAAGAAGCCACCAAGAAGCCAATCACTTAGGTGGTTGCATCTGGCAGAAGATGTTAACCTTAGCGCTAGCGGGGAGGCAACCCTTGTATTGTGTTTATTTTTATTTCCTTTACTTTATTTTTATTTTATTGTGTGCTATTTTTTTAGTTTGCATGTTATTTATGCAGGTAGCACGACCCACACAACCCGCATAATCAAATTCTAACCATCAGGAGTCTGATCAACTCCATGCACGGTAATGTTGTTCCTTACTTTATTTCTTTATATTTATCTTACATTTAGGACAATGAAAGTTTTAAGTTTGGGGGTGTGTGCATGTAGTGATAGTTCCTGCTATTTTCTTTTAAAAAATAAATAAATAAATTGTTTTTTATTTTTAGTCATAGATAGTGAAACATAAGTCTAATGATGAATTTTATTTGCTTTAGATGAAATCTTAGAAACGATAAGTTCCCAATTGATTTTTATTTGATGCCTTGAGTAAGTGATATAGATTAGACTCGTAAGCACTTAACAATAGTTTTTAAACCGTAAGAACCTAAGTAGTGGCAAAGTAACTAGTTGAAGAAATTACTTGATGATGAATAATCGTTTGCTTAGATGTCTATCTCGATTTACTAGTGTTATAATGTATGGTATGGTTAAAAACAAAAGGAAAAAAATTGTTTGAAAAAAATGAAAGCATAAGAAACAAAAAACACCTATAACCGATAAACGTGAAGCTACCCATGGGCGAGTGTTAGGACCACCATGAGGGAAATGCTACCTTAAAGGGCAGGTGTGTTGAAAAAAAATGAAAAGAAAGAAGAAAAAGAAAAAGAAAAAGAAAAAAAATGGTACCATACTGAACACAGAAAAGGCAAATACATAGTACTTTTAAGATATCTAGGTTGGTTTGACCCATCGGATCTCAATTATTGAGACAAAACTTAAGAGTCGAGTTGTGAATGAACCTTTACACACACACACACACACTGTGAGTCTGGCTTAGATGATTTATTCAAGAATTTGGATTTGAGTTGCATTGCGTACTTAGAAGGTTCTTTGATTTCATTAATAAGTATTATTTGAGGACAATTATATGTGTAACTATTGGGACTATTTATTTTTTTTACTTTTATAATTTTTTGCATTATTGCATGTGTGTGAATGACGATTGTGGGTGTCGTCGTTGTAAGCCCTCACGAGACTATAACTCATCCACTAGGGCCGCCAAAGGGGTTTAAAGGCTTGTTTTATACACTAAATGCAATTGTGATCCCTACGAAAGTGACGTAGTTAATTTTTGCTATTTGTGTTTGTTTATTTGTTTAGTTTTTATATAGTCTTTTGCTCGGAACTAGCAAAATCTTAAGTTTGGGGTGTTTGATAAGTGCGGTTTATACCCACTTATTACTGCTTTTTTAGCTTTTTATTTTGTTAGATTTCGTATCATTTCATGTATTTTGTAGTTTCTTTTATGTTTTATTTGTAGGAAGTATTGGAACATGAATCTTGGGGCAATTTGACTTATTTTAGGAACTTACGGACGCATCGGAAGCACGCGAGAAAGCTAAAAACACAGAAATGACCAATCCTGAAAAAGTACTTGGCGTCCCGATGCCTACTTATGGCATCACGACGCCCCTTCAGTATCTCAAATAGTAAAATCCAGAGAGAACAAAGTCACAACGCCACTTTCCGACCTCGCGATGCTGTGGCAGACACCCAGAAACATCCGAAATCAGGGTTTTACATGCACAAGGACTCAATGACTTCCCTATAAATACATAAGCTCATCCAAAACCTAAAGAGGAGGCTAATACACAACACAAAGATTTAAAATACATATTTTTAGACAGATCCAATAAGGTAGATTAAAGAGCGACAAGAGGAGATGAAGATGGTGACGTCCGAAGACGAATGGATTTGATTCAGGGTTAGTCTTCTAGTTTCTATCTTTAAACTCTAATGATTTCCATTATGTTCATGACATTAGTTTCATCATTTTTATCATTAGTCATGAACTAACTCCATAATTCTAGAGGATGATGTAGCCAATGCTTGAACCTATGTATTATTTCCCAAATTGAGTTTTAGGAATTTTTGAATTAGTTTATTTATGTTCTCTTGCGTTTAATGCCTCTTGTTTATTGACCACAAATTGAGATGATGAATGTTTAGAATTTATCGCTAAGGAGAAAGGGATTTTGAATAGGATCTAGAGGATATAACCTAGGAATTTTATAGAGTTCGGGAGAATCTGTAATTCCTTTGAATTCGTTAACAAAGAATCACAAGGTATAATGAATTGTTAATTATTAGATTTTTATAGGGATATCGAAGTCGGTAATTAATAATCTTTTCACTATTGCTCGGGAGAGGGAGTGGAATACTTTAGGATTTTTGGCTTATAAACTACTAAACTAAATAATAGTTAATTTACATAACAAATGCATAGGGGATAATTAAGTAAAATAGGACTCTATAATCTCCATTATCTTGGTTTCTCCTCATTAAACATTTTAATATTTTATTTATTTATCTTTTAGTTTTAATTTAGATTATTTTAAATTTTTTTCTAAATAAAGATAGTATTATCAATTATAGCACTTAGTGTGAGTTGAATACAATCCCCGTGGGTTTGACACTCTACTTATCATTTACTAAAACTTGACATCGTACACTTGCGGTACGATTTAAAATATCGCAACAAAAGACATGTGGCTTGATTTCACTGATCATGTTGATACCCAATATTGAAAACGGCCAAGGCTCTGATAGCCCGTGCAACTCTAATGGTGGTAAATGATTCAAGTTTATGTGGGTTTGACAGTCGTAACAGCTTTTCACCAATTCCGCATAATATGTCTCTATAGTTAACTAATAAAACCATTGTCTCACAATCTTCCATGACAAATTAAGCCCACTCATAAGTGGTCCACACACCCCCTGCATGGACTTCCTCCACCAATTTTTTGGCTTTTTCCTCTTTTAGACACCTCAATTGTACCCCGTTAGACTTTCGCTTATATATGTCCCCATTTACGGTTGTAAAATGAGAAGCCAGCTTTAGGATTTATACTCTATATTTTTTACAAGCCCCTTCAGAAAATTCACCATAATCAAAGAAGTTTTGGATGTCGTGGTACTAGAGCCTTCTGTCATTGACCTCAATGTCCATAACCTTCTTTACTTTATAGCTAGGCTTACTCCCAATTTGAAGCTAAGGTAGCCAGAGCATCTGCATTTGGTTGTCTTCTCTAGGCAAGTGTCAGAACGTGTAGTTTGGGATGTTTTGCATCAAATCCCTATTTTCTTTTAACTCTCAATCCCATCATATTTTTTGGATTACTAACATCAAGTCCCCAAAGATTTCTGCATTCTTCGCCCCCAATGATATCAGTTCTTCCATCCCAAAGATTTATGCTTTCTACTTGGTTGTGTTATTAGTGACCGGGAAAGTTAGCCTCTCGGCAGATGGTAAGGTTTCTCCTCCTAGGCTATCAGAACAATCCCAGTCATTGTCCCTTTACAATTTACAGCTCCATCAAAGTACATATTTCGTCCCTGGAATGTTATTGTCTTAACTTCCTTATCTGGGAACTCAAACTTATACCGATTCCCTTCAATTGGTTGTTGGGCCAAGAATTCAGCCACAACGCGCCACTTTATCACCATCTTGGTGATGTAGTCAATGTTAATTTTGTTAGCAGGACCAACCACCTTCCGAACTTATCGAATAGGGAGGGTGCTGACTACAAGTACCTCAATGGATTCTCCTTTTTAAACACGTATTTTATAGGATTGAAAATAGTGTAGTAATTTTCGAGAGGCCCATACCACTACAAAATAGATTTTCTCCACTTCCTAGTATCATGTCTCATATAGTAGCTCTTCGTGCTAGATAATAGACTTTGTGTTCCACCCCAGCATCATCTCCTTGTACCAACATCGCCCTCAGGGCTTCGGGTTCTACGACCAAGTACAAGACTAAAGGTTTCCTGTCTTGGAGGCTTCAAGACTAGCGGATTGGCCAGGTTCTTCTTAATTTTGTCGAAAGCTTTCTGGCCCTGCTCGTTATATTTCACCGATTGATCCTTCTTGAGCAACTTGACGATCGACTCACATATTGACGTCATTTTGGCTATGAACTTGCTGATGTACTATATCTTCCCAAGAAAGACTCTTACTTCCTTCTTCGTTTTGGGTACATAAATCTCTATTATAACTTTGACATTCCCAAGATCCCTCTCTAGTCCTCTTATGCCCATTGTATGTCCCAATAAATTTTCGGATGTAACCATAAATACACACTTCTTGAGGTTAAGTCTGAGATTATACTTGTCTACAATTTGAAGGAATTTCTCCAACGTAATAAAATATTATTCCCTCATTTCTGACATAACCATCATGTCATCCAGATAGATTTCAACCCTTATGTATTAAATCATAAAGGATGGTGGTAGCCATCCGCTAATGGGTAGCATTTGTATTCTTTCCAAAGGGCATTACGTTATAGCAATACATCCCCCATTATGTAATGAAGGATGTTTTATGCTTGTCTTATTCTGATATGAATATCTAATTGAACATAGAAAACCCATATGCAAAAGAATAAATGGTTGACATGGATGCAATATCAACTAAAACATCTCATTGTGGCATTAGTAAGTCGTCTTTTGGGAAAGCCTTATTTAGGTCTCTATAATATACACACATTCTTACCCTTATGTCCTTCTTTGGAACTGGTAAGTTATTGGCCAACCATTTTAGATACTTGACTACTTCTCAGAATCCCACATCTACTTGTTTCTTCACCTCTTCTATAATTTTCTCTGCTCATTCTGGTCTCATTGTGTGGAGCTTTTGCTTTATAAGTCTCAAGTTTGAGTACATCGGTATCACATGCTAGGCTATGCTCTTGTCGACTCTAAGCATGTCTTAATAAGACCAAGAAAATACCTTTGCATATTTTCTTAGCAATCTATCCAATTTCTTTCTCTCTACAAGGGTGAACTCACTAGCAATTAAAATATTCTTAGGATTTTCAATGTACCAAGATTAAATGCTTCAGTTTTAGTGGAATTAATATCGAATATGCTCATGTTCTGCATGTCATGATGTGTGCTAAAAGAGAAAGAATCAATCACATAGGAAAAATCATTCATCTTATTTATATTTAATGCAAGATTATAGTAAAATAATTCATGTACAAAGACATTTTCAAGCTGGAGCAGCTCTTCCTCCCATCTGATTTCTTTTTTTTTTTCTTGTGACTCTAAACCATTTCCTTCTTTTACCACCGAGCTTCCCTCTTATTCCATCATATCGGTATGATATCTCGAAACCAAGTACAAGGACACGATTGACTTTGTATGGGTCTGGAGTTCCCTGATGTTTGGCTTTCATAAAAACGTCTACCCACTTCATCCTTTTCTTCTTGGGCTTTACATCATCTCCATCGGAATGGTATCCCAGCCCCTTCTTAGTAGTCTGCCCCTTCATATTTGTAGCGTGCTTACACCTTGGCCTTGGGCTCCAAGTCCGGTATTGGGTTTGCACTTCATCTGTACCTTAGGATATACCCATTCCTTAAATTTTGTTTCAACCTGAAACCTTGTAAAAGGCTGGTCTTCCAGAGTGGCTATTTTATTACCCGCTTCGGCCCCTATGGTGACAATTTCTCCTTCATGTGGGAATTCGATAACTTCGTACATTGTTGTAGGTACCCCTTCGAACTTATGAAATCATGGCCTTCCCAAAGAAAAGCAAATATAGTTGGGATATTTAGCACTGTGAATTCAACCTCATCTTTGATTGGGCTCACATTTACCAGGGTTGTAAAGGTGCCTTCTACTCCTTGCTTAATGTCATCGTAAGCCTTGATTGTCATGTGAGAGAGGATCATCGACTTCGGCCAGATGCCTAGTGACACGCTCAAAAAGTGGTCTTTTACTCCCAAGTATAAGAGTGTCGAAGTAATAAAATAATCCGGTAAGTCCAGGGTCGATCCACAGGGAATAGATTTAGTAAAATAGAATGATAAGTAAAGAGAAAAGAAAAAAGTTTGATTTGTTGGAGTTGTTGGAAACTTTTAAGTGAAAATGTAGCAATAAAATGAACTACTGGAGTTAGGGGATCCAATTTTAATATTTCAAATATAGAATCTCGCTTATTATAATATATAACTTGTCATTGTTACCCAAATAATTTATCTCATGAATTAATTATGCCAATATATAGAACTGGCCATAAAGGCGGTAGTTATTTTTGTTGATAACTAGTCCTGCCAAGGTACTAAGTATGCCAAAAATATAAAACCAGACATAAAGGTGGTGATACCGTATAAAACCAGCCATATAGGCGGTGATATCGTTTGTCTATAACAAGTCTTGTCAAGGTACTCAATTATGCCAAATCATATAAAAAAATCCATATAGTTAATATGAAGATAAAACTAGCCATATAGGCGGTAGCCAATTTTTTCAATAATTAATCTAAATCTCATCAAGTTTTAATCATTAGATTATAATTTATTTATTATAATATAGGCGAGATTAATCTAAGTTTTCATTATAAAAGCTTCACCCATTACCCCAGTGGAAAAAAATTAGCTACTCATTTTGTAATTAAACATATTCATAATTTTATTACTGAAAGAAAAAGATATTACAAAAAGCTTTAAATAAATAAACACGAAAGACACTCTCTTTCCAAAATCTATAGAGGAATTCGAAATAAAGCATGAAAATTTCTTCTGTCGGAGGATTCAATTTATAAGTTGAGAAATGTTCACGCGTCGCGATGCCAAGACTTTGCGCATTGCGACTGAATGCCACCTAATGGACACATGTCGAGAGCTAAGCACGATGTGGGGTGCCTTCGTCTTATTAGGCACGTCGCGACACTTGAGACCTGGCGTGTCGCGATGCGGAAGCTGTTTTTCCTTTTTTGCCCTTTTTTTCAAGTCTGGCTTATCGAGCTTCCGAGCAGTATTTTACCTACCAAATAACAAAAATAACACAACAAAAACACTAAAAACATAACTTAAAATATTATTTCACAAACATGTTAAAATTAAGGGATAAGTGAAACTATAAGTGTAAAATGATTACTGATGCGTGTAATAAATATGTATTATTTAGCTTTCATCATGTTGGACAATTATGACCCATAGCGTCACTATTTGTACAGATCACGGTGTTGTTGTACAAATTAACTATGTGACAAAGGAAATTGCACTCTTAACATTTGTGATTAGATCACCTAGATATATAAATGATAGGAGGTCCCTGTGATTTGTTCCTGGATTGAGAATGATATGAGACAGTATCAATCCACGAAGGATAAATCATTCAATATCCCTAGTAAGAGTATTATCGAGATTGGACATCGATAAATACGTAAAAGACTAGTATTACACTTATGCGCATTGTGAGGGCATAATGACATAGTTCTCATATATTTGGGTATAGGATACTCATGCAAGTGTAATAGGAGGTTGTGTTTTTCCGATGGTATGGGAAACTGCTTCACTCTGGATAAGACCCCATCGGAATTCCATTGGTAGTATCACTATGTGTCTATGGAAATCTGAAATCAGGGTATGTGTATTTGGTCTTAACCTGAGACTTGCACCGCTAATGCATATGATAGTCAATATACTTTGGTTGAGGTCGTCCAAGGATTTAACTGGTTTCTGTGTATGCCAATTTTGGGTATATCGAGAATCGTAGTGTGGGGTGTGATGTCGAGACGGAAGTGTCACTCCAGTCATATGGAGTTGATGATCACACAGGGATACAGAAATGGCTCTCTATTTAAGGTTGCAACCGTCGGGATAATATGACTTGGTCATGATTATCCGATTTTAAAGAGACTAGTTGCTCGTAATCCGATATATGCTTCTTACGGGACAGACACTGTACTAGCCCCAGGCCTTGCATGTGATCATCCGATACTGGACAGAAATACGCAATACTACGGTATACTACGCTTGATATATATCTTTTATTCCTGTAAGGATATTTCTGGAGAATTGGGGAGGCATGGCGCATTGCTTGAGGCCAACCTTGTCTTGTAATTCGGTATAAACGTAGTACGAGGTACTTACGTGTTTGGATAGTCCGACGACCGAATTTACTGCCAACATATCCGGGTATCTCATGGGTCACTTCCCAAAGATTCACCGATGACGTATGACTCGCAGTTCATATTAATCTTGGATTAATTAATGATGAGAGAGAATTAATCTGGGATTAATTGCGGAGATATTTTATCTGGTATAAAATATCGATAAAGAGAAAGAACGATTAATTTGGAATTAATCGGTAAATTAATATATTCGATATATTAAACGAAATTGGATTTCGACGCGGAATTTGAATTAGATTTTAATTCGGGCGAACGAATTAATTTAGAATTAATTTGTTAGCGATGTGAATAGTGATTTCACTAGGTGTAATCATTTAATTACGACGCAATGGAAAATTCGTTAATTTAGAATTAGCGAACCCGAGCCCGAGATTATTTACCAGCGCATTCGCATTTCGAATTCGAGTGCGGCAAATCAAATCAAGAGATAAATCGCTAGTCACAACTAGTGTCACATCATTCGTCAATCAAGTGATGGATGTCTTTCATTTTGAGTGATTGACGCCAGTCACTATTCACTGCTTGATGGAAGTTGATGTGTGTGGTTGGCATTTAAGGCTTTGGTTTTTGGAGGGAAAAATTTGGTATTGGTTTTGGAAATTATATTACCAATTTTTGCGTACAAAAATTAAGAACACATTTTACTCTTTCTCTCTCCATTTCTCTTCATCATTCACGCCCAATGGGCTGTGACATTTTCTGGTTTCTAGTTCACAAAAACCGTGAATGGGGAAGCAAAGTGCTTGAGATTTGTGGCAAATTTCAAGAGATCTAGCACTCCGAGAGACAAGCGAATGTGATAGGGAAGTCTACCCATGAGCCGGGAATCGTTCGACGAAGCTTGGAGCTTGTTCGAGGTCCTCCAATGGGGGTAAACCAGTGGGCTGTTGCAGTGGACTGCCGAACCAGTGCAGTGAGCAATCTGAATTTTTTGTTCATTGCCGCGTCGCTCAACCGATCGATCTAAGTATTCCGTGACTCCCTCGTTGTATTCGCACGTTTATTTCATGTTTGTTATTCGATCATATGGACCTAGAAACTCCAACAATGGTATCAGAGCGAGTAAAAGCATGAAATACGAATAAGGGTTAAAATTTGGGTAAAAATGTGTTTGAGCATGATTTGTGAAATTGGATGAATGAATGTGTTTTTATTGATGATTGATTTGATCAATTTGAAGAAATCTTGTTTGCAACAAATTTCCCCAATTTTTTGAGCTTGGCCGAAAATAATACCCTTTGTGTTCTTGGTGATATTTGTTTTTTGATTCATTGGATGAGTTGGAATCAATCGGGAATGTGATTTAATGTCGATTGTGGATTTAATCGGATTAAAACCGAATCGGACATAATTTTCCCTTCCATTGCCGAGAACAATAAGCATGATTTGGATTTGATTTTTTGATTAATTTGTGTTGGACACTAATTGATGTAATGAGCTTGATTAATTAGCCTAATTTATGTTTTGGAAATATTGATTTGGGTGATTAATTATGTTAATACACTTCAGTTTAATTAAATGGGAAATTTGGAATTTTTTTGTTTAATTAAATTGGGCTTGAAATTGTATTTGGGCTTAAATGTTGTTATTGGGCTAAATGGGCTTTGTTGTAAAAAGTTGGGTTAAGGCAAATTGGATTGGATCCAATTGGGCCCAAAGCCGCTTCCATAAAGCCCAAATACAACAAATGGACCTTTAAAGTTTAATTGGGCCTAATGGGCCAAGACTGATTTCTAGGCTTATGGGGTAACTCCCGGATTGGACTTTGGTTATCGGTTTGACCCGAGTTGACCAAAAGTCTACGCCTTAAGAAATTAATTAAAAGCCCATTGGACTTTAATTAAATTGACGTTGGACGTTAATCGGGCTTTGAGACCCGTATCGATTAAATTTGGAATTTAAGTCGTAAAAGATTTATAAATAAAGTGTGTTATTTAATTTGGAATTAAATAGCGAATTAGAATTAAATGCGTATTAAATTGGATTTAATTATGTAATTTAATTTAATTCGACAATTCGTACTTTAAGTACTTATTCGCAAAACGAGTTTGACTCGAGCAAAATCAAATCGTTGTTTGAACATTGGATGGTCACTAATTATCAGATTAATTAATTTGATTAGATTGATTGATAACATGTTTGTGTGAATACATGGTTGCGATGCATGAATAATGTATATCGGATGGATATTAGATGGGTGGGACAATTTTAGAAATTGTGTAATAAATTTGATTTATTAATTGGACCTGCGTGTCCAGCCTTATCACCTAATATTCTTTGTATTCTCTTCTTACCTATTCCCCTCAATGTAAATGAGGTTTCTTTAGAAGTGTAGTGTAACGGGTAGAAGTAATACATGTGCTAGCGGGAGAGAGAGAAAGTGAGAGATTTGATCTAGGATCAATGTGCAAAGTATCCATCCGCATATCATTATTAATTTTTCATATGCGCTTTATTATGTGTTTAGAATGCATGTTTAAGGGTGTATGATGATGAGACCTTAACAAAGATAATAAATTGGTTTCCAATTTGCACGTGAAAAACCCTTGCTAAATATTAAGCGTCTTTCCTTCCATTGAGTGATTCGCACTCAAGATCCGAGACTGGCATTGGCTTGTTGGCCAAAGTCAAGGCCTTTGTCCGTCGAGGATGTGTTTGAATCACGAGAGTTTTGTTACATGTCAGTGTCTTGTCCAAGTTGTGGTTTGTTGGCCAAAGTCAAGACCACTTATTGTCCATCGACATTGATTACGAATCTTTCCATGGTCAATGGGTCGCGCTTGACTGGGATCACTAAGTTTGTTGTGCCAAAGCCAAGGCTTAGTTGGTTCAGAGGAAAAAGGTTAGGTAATACAATGGATGTATTGGCATATATAAGATATATGTTTCGGACTTGGATGTCCCCCTACCGGATCTAGGAATTGGATTGGATCCAATTGATCTTAGAGATCTACCTAGTTAATTATCATACAATTTGTTGGCCAAAGTCAAGATTGTGTGATATTTAACGGGATCCTAGCCCACTAGGAAACACGTTTTCCCGAGTACTCTACAGAGGGTTAGAGGCTCACTGAAAAATAGTGGGAGGCAAGAATTGAATTTGTAATATTCGTTCAATTACTCGGTATACGCGCTCAAACAAACATCATTCGTCAAATCAATAAATGTTAGTTGGACTAATATTTAAATTGTTGTTTTAATATATAGTTGGACTATATTCGAACAATTAAATTATAGTTGATTAAATAGTTGGACTATAATAATCATTATAATAAATAGTACCTAAATCGTTGATTAAATAGTTGGACTATTAGAATGAAGATTAGATTGAAAGATTGGCATTTAAAACATAATCATTGGGAAAATATATTTAAATGGTTTAATTTTCAAATTGGGAATAAATTTTCAGGATGGTCCTGGAAAATAATAAGTTATTTTATTTGATAAAATAATAAATTAAGCCTAATGCCCAGAGTTAAGCAAATAGTAGGGCATAATCTTTAGAAGATTTATTTGATGACAACTTAAGTGCTTAATCCATTATACTTACCGTAGTAGACTTCTTAATTTCTGAATCAGAACTAAGGATTAGATCCTTAAAGTATGATAAAGAAATCAAAGGATCTTCATAAATCTATGCTTAGATTTTAGAAGTACTATAATTGCAATAAATAATTCTTGGAGAATTAATGACTATTCTCAAGGAGACAAGGTCAAAGTTTGTAATTAGGCAAGTAGCGCAAGGCACACTTTACTTCGATATTCTAGAAGGCCAAGACTTGGCCAAAGGCTTCTAGAATATTGAAAAAGGGCAAATGCAAAATCATTATAATCCTCTGGGAAGATAAAAGACATATCCCAAAAAGGAATTGAAGAACGAGAAAGGCTTTGACTTCAAATATGTTTGTCAAGATTATGTTCACTACTAGTATTGAAATTGGATTTTAAATACTTAGTATGGTACATAAATATATACTGATGTTCAGAATCTGCTATTAGCAGGATTAGGAAGCTGTTATAATGTAACTGGTTTGACTAGATACATTATCTCTAAATCAGTGTTTAACGCGCTGCGGGTGAACCTTTATATTCTAGAACACTAAAGTGTTTTATTATATAAAGATGATATTGAGATAAACACATTAGATGTGAATAACAACATTTATATTATGAATATAAATAAAAATCTCAATATATAAGACAAACAAATAGCTCGAACTGATTTGATCAGAAGAAACATATTGTGGCATTGTTGTCTGGGACACAATTAAACAAGACTCGTATATCCACACTTTTGAAGAGTGGATACTCGGACTGTTTTGATTCCAATCAAATAAAGTCTACGAATCCAGTTTATTGGGTAAAGTGCCTATAACACTATTTACTTGGTAAAAATGTAAATGCCACCAATCTGTTAGCCCTAATTCATAGTGAAGCAAGTGGGCCCATGTCTAGCTAGGCTAGATGTGGATATGAACATTTCGTGACCTTTACGGATGTGGCATCGCGTTATGGTTATGTGTTTCTTTTAAAGAACACAAATCATAAACTTTTAAAGTTTCGACACGAAATAGACGAACAGATCGGCTAAAGTATTAAACCGTCACGGTAAGACCGTAATGGAAAATACTTAAGCAATAAGTTTCTAATATACTTGAAAGAGTATAATATTCTTTTAAAAGAGGACTCCTCCCGGAACACGTCAAAGTGACGGTGTGTCTGAACTGAGTAACCAAATTTTGTTAGACATGATAAAGGTTAATCATGAGTCGCTCTGAGCTACCATTTCCTTCAGCGGATAAGCATAACCAGTGCAAAACTTATTTAGAATAAGGTTCCATAAAAATCTGTTTGACAGATTTCATGCCAATTGTAGGTTATCCTAGGGATAGCATAAGTATTGTACTTATACAACTCACATGAGAACAATTTAATTGTTGCTCGCCATGCGGTTTTCCTAAGAGGAATACCGATATACAGTGGTAAGTGGGAGGATAGAATAACTCGATGAAAATCAGAGTGATACTATTCCAGGCACCGAATCCAAATGGAACACATATAGTTCATCAATGATGAAACTATACCATAATCTTCGAATACACAAGAACCGCGTATGTCGGAGAGAGTCAGAAAACAACCTGGGGTATGGGTTTCTGATCTCACCTAATAAAGATGTCTATCTTATTGGGGTATACCAACTGACTACGTATGAGGAAGTGATACAAGGTATTGACTCCCTATTATGACAAAGTGTCATGAGTCCGAAATGGATTCCATGTATATCAACTATGTTTGGATACTAGTTGATGTACCGCAAGGCATTGTGCCTATTGGTACTATATAAGTCTTCGAGGAAGACGTACATGGATGGCAACATACCAACGTATAAAGCTAGGCTTTTAGCGGAAAGGTATCATTATCAACATTGTGTTGATTACGATTCAATCTTTTAACTGTTGCCACGGTAAATCCAATTGGATAATGCTTGCTTAAGCTGCGTGTTTCATTTATGAAATATGTCAACTTAAAGGGAAAATCGCTTTCCTGAAAAGGAAACCTTTTGGAGGATGTTTACAACATCCTTTCGGTTTTGTCGTAGCAAAACTAGCAAACAAGGTTTGCAGGTTATTCGATCCATGTTTGGATTGAAGCAAGCGTCAGGTTCTTGGAATTGTAGTTTTGATGTAATCATAATAGTTTATGATTTAATTCAAAACGAAAATGATTCTTTTGTATATAAGGAGGTTAGTGGGAGCGCACTGACAATAAATGTCCTATACAATAATGATAATATGTCATTTCTTGGAAATGATATTCCCATAAAAACAATCGGTGAAAGCTTGGCTTTCATGAAAACTCTCTGAGCAACCGTACATTGAAAAATGTACGCGACCTGGTGTCTCATACGCTTTGAGCGTATAAAGTCACAAACAGGCCAATCCAAGTGATAGTCACTGGATTGATGTTAAGAACATCCGTTAGTATCTTAGAGATCTAAGGATGCTATCTTAATCTATGGAGATGGAGAACTTGAAGTGACTGGGATCACTGTAGCAAGTTTCCTAAACCGATAAGACGACTATAAGTCGCAAACGGTACTATACAGTTTGAATAACGGAACAGTGAGCTGGAAATCTTCCAAACAAGATACTGTTACCGAATAAACAACAAATACAGGTTATTGCTGCAGCTGAAGCGGCAATAGAAGCCTTATGGGTCAATAAACAAATCCTAATTGGATTAGGAATAGTTCTGTTAGCAGCTGAGCTAGGCTCGAGCACAGGCTAAAGAATCAATGGTCTCATCAACGATCCAGATACATACTTCGATATTCATCTGATTCGTTCAGATCATACATCGTGGCGATGTAATTATCGTATAAATCGCATCAGACGATAATCATGAAATCTGCTGACGAAAACCTTTTCTCAGAAATTTGAGCCAACCGTACATAGTTCGGGTGTCAAGCACTTGAGTGACTGGCTATAGGCCAAGTGGGACATTGTTGGACAATTATGACCCATAGCGTCACTATTTGTACAGATCACGGTGTTGTTGTACAAATTAACTATGTGACAAAGGAAACTTCACTCTTATCATTTGTGATTAGATCACCTAGATATATAAATGATAGGAGGTCCCTGTGATTTGTTCCTGGATTGAGAATGATATGAGACAGTATCAATCCACGAAGGATAAATCATTAAATATCCCTAGTCAGAGTATTATCGAGATTGGAAATCGATAAATACGTAAAAGACTGGTATTACACTTGTGCGCGTTGTGAGGGCACAACGATATAGTTCTCGTATATTTGGGTATAGGATACTCATGCAAGTGTAATAGGAGGATGTGTTTCATCGATGGTATGGGAAACAGCTTCACTCTGGATAAGACCCCCTCACAATTCCGTTGGTAGTATGACTATGTGTCTATGGAAATCCGAAATCAGGGTAGGTGTATTTGGTTTTAACCTGAGACTTGCACCGCTAATGCATACGGCAATCAATATACTTTGGTTGAGGTCGTCCAGGGCTTTAATCGGTTTCTGTGTATGCCAATTCTAGGTATATCGAGAATCGTAGTGTGTTGGGTGTGATGTCGAGACGGAAGTGTCACTCCAGTCATATGGAGTTGATGATCGCGCATGGATACATAACTGGCTCTCAATATAAGGTTGCAACGGTCAGGATAATATGACTTGGTCATGATTATCCGATTTTAAAGAGACTAGTTGCTCGTAATCCGATATATGCTTCGTACGGGGCAGCCACTGTACCAGCCCCAGGCCTTGCATGTGATCATTCGATATTCGACAGAAATACGCAATAATACGGTATACTACGCTTGATATAGATCCTTTATTCCTGTAAGGATATTTCTGGAGAATTGGGGAGGCATGGCGCTTTGCTAGAGGCCAACCTTGTCTTGTAATTCGGTATAAATGTAGTACGAGGTACTTACGTGTTCGGATAGTCCGACGACCGAATTTACTGCCAACATATCTGGGGATCTCATGGGTCACTTCCCAAAGATTCACCGATGACGTATGACTCGCAGTTTATATTAATTTGGGATTAATTAATGACGAGAGAGAAAATTAATCTGGGATTAATTGCAGAGATATTTTATCTGGGATAAAATATCGATAAAGAGAGAGAACGATTAATTTGGAATTAATCGGTAAATTAATATATTTGATATATAAACGAAATTGTATTTCTACGCGGAATTAGAATTAGATTTTAATTCGGGCGAACGAATTAATTTAGAATTAATTAGTTAGCGACGTGAATAGTGATTTCGCTAGGCGTAATCATTTAATTATGACGCAACGGAAAATTCGTTAATTTAGAATTAGCGAACCCAAGCCTGAGATTATTTGCCAGCGCATTCGCATTTCGAATTCGAGTATGGCAAATCAAATCAAGCGTCAAATCGCTAGTCGCAACTAGCATCACATCATTCGTAAATCAAGTGATGGATGTCTTTCACTTTGAGTGGTTGACACCAGTCACTATTCACTGATTGATGGAAGTTGATGTGAGTTGATGTGTGTGGTTGGCATTTAAGGCTTTGGTTTTTGGAGGGAAAAATTTTGTATTGGTTTTGGAAATTATATTACCAATTTTTGTTTACAAAAATTAAGAACACATTTTACTCTTTCTCTCTCCATTTCTCTTCATCATTCACGCCCAAGGGGCTGTGACATTTTCTTGTTTCTGGTTCAAAAAAACCGTGAATGGGGAAGCAAAGTGCTTGAGATTTGTGGCAAATTTCAAGAGAGCTAGCACTCCGAGAGACATGCGAAGGTGATAGGGAAGTCTACCAATGAGCCGGGAATCGTTCGACGAAGCTTGGAGCTTGTTCGAGGACCTCCAATGGGCGCACTCCAGTGGGCTGTTGCAGTGGACTACCGAACCTGTGCAGTGAGCAATCTGAATTTTTTGTTCGTTGCCGCGTCGCTCAACCGATCGATGTAAGTATTCCGCGACTCTCTCGTTGTATTCGCACGTTTATTTCATGTTTGTTATTCGATCTTATGGACCTAGAAACTCCAACACATCACACTCCCAACCAGCTATTACTAGTCTCTAGTAATTCAAGCGAAATCTAAAAGTAAAATTCTTTATCCAAGTTAACAATTATTTTCTTTGTTTGTAAATGATCAAATAAATAAATTCTCCTGAACTTTTTACCATTCTTCCATACACTCATAAAATAAGATATTAATCAATTGATTGTACCCACAATATTCACAGGTATTTTTTAAAAAGAGAGTAATATTTTTGTCCTAAAATTACTTTAGAGTTCACATCTTTTGGCAATGAAAGTTTATTTATAAACAAATATCTTCAATCCTTTTATCGAACTTTGGGCCAATAACTCCCAAACCAGTTGGTTTTATGGTACAAGGTGTTAAGACACCCCTACGGATTTAATTGCTTGGATCTCAGATATTTTAAAAAAGATGTCCAAATTCTTTAAGCTTTATTTTTAACCCTTGTAAAGAGCTTTGGGCTAGTAACTCTCAGACCAATTGGCCTTAGGGCACTAAGTTTTAAGACACCCCAACATACTTAATTGCCCGAGTTAAAAAGCCTACGAAAACGAACTTATTCAAACACAAACTCAAGCCCTACCGTTTTACGCAAACAATCAATACTTACGGAAGCAAGGTGTCTGGTTACTAAGTAAAAGGTTTATCATTTTTTTTTACTAAATCAAGCCCTACCGTTTGACGTGAACAATCACTGTTTTCTGAGGCAAGATGTCTGGCTACTAAATAAAAGCAGGATCATAGTTTTTTTTAATTAAACATAAATTCATTGCCTTGAGGTGTTACCTCCAACAGACTAGAGAACTGAATATTACAGAATTTTCACTTACCATCCATGATCATATGTTACCATGTTATTGATAATATCTGTCAGATGAGCATATAAAGATCAAATTTAATCAATGTTATGGAGAATTCACAAATTTAAACTATTCAAAAAAAATATGAACAACAAATAACTTGTTACGAATTATATTGAGATGCGTCTCAGGAATGAAATCATATGTTACCATGTTGTTGATAATATCTGTCAGATGAGCATATAAAGATCAAATTAATCAATGTTATGGAGAATTCACAAATTTAAACTATTCAAAAAGAAATGAACAACAAATAACTTGTTACGAATTATATTGAGATGCGTCTTAGGAGTGAAAACTACTTACACAACAACATCTGAACAACAATTCTAATTGATTTAGAAAATGAATTTTTTGTTAGTTTGTGTGTATATATATATAGATATATATATATATATATATATTCTTACATACAAAATAAAAACAAAGTAAAAACATTATTTTTTTTACATCAATGAAATATGAAAATTATCTAGTAAACTATCTTGTAAATTATCCCCTCATATTAGTGTCTCTAAGACTTACCAAGGATCCTAAAACTGATTGTAGTGTGAATAAAATCAAAATACGTTGCGGAAGACATACATTGATCGGTAGAGAATTTCAAAACTTTTGTTGGATGTTGGAAGCTCCAAGCTTTGAAAATGAATTCCAAACTCAAGGGTGAGTTTCCCTATCACCTTTCTTTGACTCCTTTAAGTGATAACTTGAACAAAATTGAAATAAAATTTTCTCCTGCAAGAAGAAGCAAGTTTCGGCCAAGAGAGAGGATAGGAAGATAGTGAATAGTTCCATTTGTGTTTTCCAAAAATATATATTAAAGTTGGTGTGTGTTGACTTGGTAGATGTGTTATCAAAAACTCCAATTAATTGTTCCCAACCACTTCCATCAAATGTCTAACAACTGATGTAAATGAAGTGGGTCCCACTTGACCGGCGCGTATTCACACACGTATAACGTAAGCGCACGTATCGTTCAAGTAGTATAAAAGTATCGAACCCACGAGGACTTAAAACCTTTTGTTATTAATTTATGAAGTTAAATGTTTACAAGTATCTAATGGATTGGTTGTTTGATTGAGTGGTGACTTTAAAACTTAAAACAAGTAAATAAAATTGCTTGAAAGTAGATTGAAGAAAATTAAAATTTATAAAACTATCCAGGGTTGTGAATCATTCCAATATCTTTTTAAAAGATGAAGTGGTTATTTTAGATTTGTGTAATATATTGGTTTATTAACCTGCAACACGAAATTATGTAAAAGCCTATTCCGATGCTCAAATATAAATACCCAGTATAACCCAATTAATCATATTCCTATGTTAACCAAGTTATCTGAATTCATTAAGATTAAGTTCCAATTATGGCTACCCCCGCCTGACAGGTATATTCCTATCCTGTAAGGAAATCTACTAAAGGGTTATCTATCCTCAAGGAAGATCGTGAGCTATTAAGTCTAAGGTCTTAAACCTAAAATCCATTTTCCAAGTTCATTTTAAGTTTACCGAATCAATTTTATTAACGGCCAGTTAACAAGATGCATTAAGACTAAGGCTCAATAAATAAACCTTTATATTACCAAACTGTAATTTAACCCCTTATGAACTGGTGATATTGGACTTCATCACAACCCAAGATAACTGGTTTAGTTACGACACATATTTACGGGTAGTAAAAACTTAAATAAAATAAAAGACATAAAGTAAAATGCTGAAAAGTAAATTGCTGAAAATTAAATGACGGAAAGTAAAATGCTGAAAATTAAATACTGAAAATTAAATGCTGAAAAGTAAATGCTGAAAGTAAATTGCTGAAAAGTAAAAGTACAATAAAAAAATGATGAGGTAAAAGGATCCACTTTTATTACAACTATTTTAAATATCTCCCTTAATATAATATATTAACTTTGCGTGATAATTACCAACCAGCCATATAGGCGGTATCCTGATTAATTCAAATTAATAATTAATTACCAACCGACCAACCAGGCGGTATCCATGCTTAGTCAGGTTAAAACCAATTTATAATTAATTACCAACTGACCAATATGGTGGTATCCTCGTTAAGTCAGATTTTAAATAGTTATTATATTATAATTAGGGGAGATTAATATAAATATCAATAATAAAAGCTTTACCTTTTACCCCAGCAAGGGGGAGTTACCTCTTCATTGCTTGAAAAGTAAAAACTGAAAAAGTAAAGAAAGAAAAGTGTTGTGCGTAAAACTAAATTACGGAAAGTAAAAACTGAAAAGTAAAGAAAAGAAAGTGCGAAAGCGGAAATTAATTACTAAAAGTTGTAAATAAACAAACAAGACAAAATCTTCTTAGTTATTCTTAAATAATTTCAAAGAAGAAAGTATGAATTTACAAATGAAATGGCTTGGTATTTATAGGCAAAATTTTGCCTCCATCAAATCATCCACCAAATCCATTATTAATTTCTCCACTAATTGCCCCACCAAATCCATTAATAATTACTCCACTAATTGCTATCATGTTTGGTGGGAGGTTGACTATTTTTATTATTTATTTATTTATTTTTGCTTTGAAAAAGCCTTTAATAATTAAACATAACACACTTCTGAATGTTTCATCAATTTCGGTCATGCAATCTTCCGAATTCGAAATTGTTTTGTTCTTTAACGTTGTAGATCTTTTAGTCTTCTTTAATCTGGAACTTGAATCAGCTCAATCCAATATCGGAGTAAAAGGTTATGCCCAAAATACGACAGATGCGCAAACCTGAAATTTCCAAAACTGCACTTCGTTAAAATGCCCTTTCAAGTTTCCAATCCCAAAATTAATATGTCAAGTCCAATATTTGCCCTTATTTGACCCACATTTCGTCCTAAAATGATTTCATTGAGTCCCAATATTATTTTATCTGTAAAATAAACTAAAACATATCAAAACGTTCATCAAACCCGAGAAACTAAACAAAATATTAAGTAAAAGGGGCGGTAAATATTGATATATTTTCCGCTCATCACACCCCCAAACCTAACATTTTGCTAGTCCTCGAGCAAAACAACAAAATAAAATATAAGAAATAATGAAAATTAAACTAAGCCACTTTCGTAGGGATCACGGTTGCATTTAGCGTATGCAACAAGCCTTTAAACCCTTAGGTGTCCCTAGTGGACGAGTTGTAGTCTCGTGAGGGTTTACAGCGACGATACCCAAAAACGTCTTATAAAAGTAAAAAGATAGTAAAACTAATGCACACAAAAGCAAAAAGATAAGAGAAAAAAAAAGTTAGTGACTAAACAGAGTGAAACTTCTTATCTAAGTCAATAATTGTTTTGTTTCTTTCTAAATTAACGAATAAGTAAATTCTCCGATATTTTTACCATTCTCCATATACACAGCTAAAAAAATATTAATCAACTCATTTTTCCCACAATAGTCACAAGTGCAGTTGAAATAGAGTAATATTTTTGTCCGAAAGTTATATCAGAATTCACACCTTTTTAAGGAATAAAATAATTTTTTCTGACTTTTCTGATTTTTTTCTTTGATTTTTGATTTTTTTTTTATTTATATACAATATCATCCATCTATGTAGCGAGTTTTGGGTTAGTGACTCCCAAACCAGTTGGCTTTAGGGCACTAGGTGTTAAGACACCCCTATGGACTTATTTACTCAGACTTCAGATATATATATTTTTTGGCAACATCTTCGATCCATGTAACGAGCTTTGGGTCAGTGACTCCCAAGCCAGTTGATTTTAGGGCACTAGGTGTTAAGACACCCTTACAGACTTAATAACTCGGATCTCATACGTTTTTTATTTTTTTATACATTTTTTTTCTTTTTTTTATACATTTTTTCTTTTTTTTATCCTATAGCTTTTTTAGATGCTTCCTCCAATTAAACTAGATCACTGAATATTATAAACATTTCAATTATAGCCCATGTCTGTATGTTACTATGTATGTTGATAATACCTGTCAACTGAACATATAAAGATTCATTTTAGTCAGTATTATAGAGAATTCACAAATTAAATTATTCAAAAGGAAATAAACAAAAATTAACTTGTTCCGAAATAAGTTGAGATACGTCTTAGAAGTGGAATTTCCTTACACAGCTATCTCTTACACCAATTTCACCTAATTAATCAAATTAAAAACATAAAACATAAAATATTTTTGTGATTTTGAAAAGTTTTCAATTTTTTTGTATTTTTCGAAAAAATTTAGACTAAAAAAAACAATAAAAACAAGATACAAATTAACTATTCCCTTCCCCCAAACCTAATTGAGACATTGTCCCCAATGTCTTAAACAGTAGAAGAAGAGTTTAGAAAACCGTACTTGGTTAGCTGAAATTCTACATCTAAGTGAAAAATTACAGGTTAAGATCCAGATTTATCCGACGCCTCTTACTACGATCATCATCGGAACACTTAATCTTGGAAAGAATGGGGTCAATTTGTGGTTCAAAGGCAAAGATTTGATCAATTAAATCTGGGGCAGTTCTGGCAGTAAAGAGAAGTTCTTTTACAGGTTTGATACGAACCCATTTCTCCAGGCATCATCAAGAAACACACATAGAAAATCATAGAATCCTTTAATGTTAAACAGTCCAAGTGGTTTCTGGTGTATGTTAAGGTTTGCCTAAAATAACACTGTAAAAATTTCCTCTATGTGCCCCAAGCCACCTGGCAAAGCAAAAAAAGCATCAGCACATTTAATTATTTCTACCAGTCGTTCAGACATACCTGGTACAATTAGTTCTTCGCCGTTTGATGATCCAATAAGATTCGCCTCTACCAAGGGTTTTGGGATGATTCCCAGAACTTGGCTGCCTCTATCATGTACAGCCTTTGAAACGATCCCCATTAGTCCAAGATTGCCACCGCCATATACTAAGTGCATATTCCTTGCAGCAATGACTCGACCAAATTCATGTGCTGCTGCTACATATTCTGGTTTAACACCAACACTAGTACCACAAAACACACAAATGATTACAACTCGTCTTCTTGAAGTGGCTTCCATATTTTTGTGTTTCTTTTTTCAGCTCTGGATGCCTTCAAGAGAGCAATGATGAGTTGAATTTATAGAACCTACTAATCGGACCGTACTTTGATTACCCAACGAATGTCATTAGGAATACCATGGATCGTCAGAAGTCTCATTCGTTCCATGCGAGCTTTGTAGACCTTATCAGAGAATTTTGAGGGAGAGAAGGAAATTGCTTGTGAAGATTTGTGAGAGCTTATTCCATCCTGATATGCGTCTTAACCTTCAAAAACTAAACACACAAAAATTAAAACACACCACATCACAATATATACATAAATTGCTTGAGTTACCTCCCAGCTAGCGCTAAGTTTAATATCGTCAGCTAGACAAGATTTCCCGAATGTTAGACTGGATCTGAAAGTATGATACTTTCTCTTTGTCGCTCAAATGATTCCCCCTAGTAGAACTTGACACGCAGGCTATTGACCTTGAATGCGTTGCTCGACTTGGGATTGTATATCTCAATAACTCCGTAGGGTAACACCTGCGTAATCACAAATAGACCTGACCATTTTGATTTCAGCTTTCCAGGAAAAAGTTTCAACCTGAATCGTACAACAACACTTACTGCACTGGTTCCAATTGTTTGCGCACTATTTTTTGGTCATGCCATTTCTTGGTCTTCTCTTTGTATAGTTTGGCATTCTCATAAGCCTGTAGGCGAAATTCCACTAATTCGTTGAGTGCCAAGTATTTTTCGGTCATGCCATTTCTTGGATTTCTCTCCTGCAGCTTGTGGATCAAGATTCAACTTCTTCAGTGCCCAGTAGGCCTTATGTTCAAGCTCAACTGGTAGATGGCACGCTTTTCTATACACCATTTGATATGGGGACATACCAATAGGTGTCTTGTAAGCTGTCCGGTAAGCCCATAATGCGTCATCTAGTTTTTCAGACCAGTCTTTCCTTGTTGATCCAACGGTTCTTTCCAAGATTCGTTTGATCTCCCAATTTGAAACTTCCACCTGTCCATTTGACTATGGATGATAAGCAGTGGCTATTGGGTTTCTAAGGTCATCCCAAGATCAATCCAAGCATAAAATAGTGTGAATACGTAAAGGAGAATAGCGGAAATATACTCACTTTGATCGGTTTGTAGGATGCGTGTAGAACAAAAATTTTCCATTGAGAAGTGCTCCAAGATCTTCTCTTTGAATGTTGATGTCCAAGCTCCAAGCTGTGAGATGGATTCCAAGCTCTTGGGAATGGTTTCCCTATCACCTTTGTAAGAATCTTTGGTGTTTTTGAGAGAGAGAGATGAGATGAGAATGAAATGTTGACTTGTGTATTTGATTTTCCAAAAAACAAAATATCATATACCAAATCTCAAATATTTGGTAAAAGTCTTTCATCACATCAACTTGTGTAAGAAACAAGTTATCTCAAAAGTCTTCACTAACTTCCATCACCAAAAAGTGAATAAAGTGACAAGTGATGTGACATGTGGGCCCCACTAAATTCAAATCCGAGTTGGCCTGTAAATGCATTCCGGGCTCGGGTTCGTTAATTCTGAATTAACGAATTTTCTGTTGCGACGTAATTAAATCAAATTTAATTAAATAATTATGCCTAGCATAATTACTATTCACGTCACTCGCGAATTAATTCTAAATTAATTCGTTCGCCGAATTAAAATCTAATTTTAATTCCGTTATGAAATCTAATTTCATTTAATATATCGAATATATAATTTATCGATTAATTCCAAATTAATCGTTCTCTCTCTAAAAATAGTATTTTATCCCAAATAAAATCTCTCATAATTAACCCTAGATTAATTATATTCAAATCATACGTCATCGGTGAATCTTCGGAAAGCGACCCATGAGATCCCCAGATATGTTGGCAGTAAATTCGGTCGTCGGACTATCCGAACACGTGCGTACCTCATACCACGTTTTTACCGATTTATGAGACATGGTTGGCTTATAGCAAAGTGTCGTGCCTACCCAATTATCCAGAAATATTCTTAAAGGTATATATAATATTTGTCAGGCGTAGTATACGTAGTATTGCGTATTGCGATCCAGTATCGGATGTCACATGCAATGCCTGGGGATGGAATAGTGTCTACCCCGTACGAAGCATATATCGTATCACAAACAACTAGTCTCTTTAATCGTATAATCATGACCTTGTCATATTATCCCGATGGTTGCAACACATTAGAGTACCAGTTTTGTATCTTTGCGTGATCGTCATCTCCATATGACTGAAGTGATACTTCCGTCTTGACATCACACCCAAAACACTACGACTCTCAATAAACCCAGAAGAGCCGTACACAGAACCTGTTAAAGTCCCGGACGACCAAAACCAAAGTGTATTGATTGTCACAAGTACTAGCGATGTAAGTCTGAGGTTAAGACCAAATACACCTACCCTGATTCGGATTCCCATAGATACATAGTCATACTACCAATGAGACTATGAGGGGTCTATCCATAGCGAAGCTGTTTCCGTACCATCGGTAAACACAACCTTCTATCACACTTGCATAAGTATCCAATACTTAAATATATGAGAACTATCATGTTACGCTTCCATAACACGCACAAGTGCGATACTAGTCTATTCCGCATTAGCGATGTCCAGTCTCGATAATACTATGACTAGGGATATTTAATTATTAAACCTTTGGATTGATATTGTCTCATATCTTATCATCTGAAACTAATCATAAGGTCTTTATCATTTATATATTTATGTAATCAAATTACAAAATGATAAATGCAATTTCCATTCTCACATAGTTATTTGTACAAAAACCACAATGTCTTTTACAAATAGTGACGCTATGGGTCATAATTGTCCAACAATCTCCCACTTGGCCTATAGCCAGTCACTCAAGCATCTAACACCTGAACTATCTACATGTCCTCAAACTTTTACTGAGGAATGGCTTTCGTCAGCGGATCTGCTATGTTGTCCTCTGATGCGACCTTCTCGATCTTCACATCGCCATGATGTATGATCTCACAAATCAGATGGAAACATCGAAGAACATGCTTGGATCGTTGATGAGACCGCGGTTCCTTATCCTGTGTTAGCCCGTTATTGTCACAATATAATGGAACGGGCTCAGCTGCTAACGGAACTACTCCTAATCCAATTAGGAATTTACGGATCCAAACTGCCTCTTTTGCTGCTTCAGCTGCAGCAATGTATTCTGCTTCTGTTGTTGAATTGGCAACAGTCTCTTGCTTAGAAGATTTCCAGCTTACTGCTCTGTTGTTCAAACAAAATATGTACCCGGATTGCGACTTGCAGTCGTCTTTATCGGTTTGGAAACTTGCATCGGTATACCCAGTTACCTCAAGTTCTCTATCTCCATAGATTAAGAAAGCATCCTTAGTTCGTCTAAGATACATAAGGATATTCTTAACCGCCATCCAGTGACCATCACCTGGATTGGCCAGATAGCTACTACACATGCTCAAAGCATACAAGACATCAGGTTGCATACATATCATGGCATACATGATCGATCCGACTGCCGAGGCGAATGGGATTCGACTTATGTTGTCTCTCTCATCTTCAGTTTTAGGACACATGTCCTTAGATAGAGTGACGCCATGTGACACTGGCAACAGTCCCCTATTTGACTGATCCATGTTGAATCTCTTCAACACTTTTTCAACATATTTACTATAGGAGAGTCCAAGCAGCTTTCTAGATCTATCCCGGTAGATCTTTATTCCTAGAATAAAGGCTGCTTCTCCCAGATCCTTCATGGAGAATTTTAATGAAAGCCATGATTTCACCGATTGTAGCATGGCAATGTCATTGCCTATAAGCAATACATCATCAATGTAAAAGACAATGAATGTCAGTGCGCTCCCACTAACCTTCTTATATAAACAAGGATCATCCTCGTTTTGAACAAAATCATATTCTTTTGTGATCTCATCAAAACGTTGGTTCCATGAACGCGATGCTTGCTTCAATCCATAAATGGATCGATTTAACTTACAAACCTTGTTTTCAAGTCTTGGTACTATAAAACCATCAGGCTGTTGTATATAAACATCCTCCAAAAGGTTTCCATTAAGGAAAGCAGTTTTGACGTCCATTTGCCATATCTCGTAATCGAAATATGCAGCAATAGTAAGCATTATCCGAATGGATTTAATCATTGCAAAGGGTGAAAAAGTTTCGTCGTAATCGACACCATGTCGTTGACGATACCCTTTCGCTACAAGCCTAGCTTTATATGTATGTATGTTGCCATCCATGTCGGTCTTCTTCTTGAAGACCCATTTGCAACCAATAGGCTTTACGCCTTCTGGTACATCAACCAGTGTCCAAACTTGGTTTGTGTACATGGAATCCATTTCAGACTTCATGGCCTATTGTTATAAAGTGGAATCGATATCTTATATCGTTTCCTCATACGTAGCCGGCTCGTTATCCTCAATAAGATTGATATCCACATGAGGTGAGATCAGAAACCCATACCTCTCAGGTTATTTTCTGACTCTCTCCGACTTACGCGATTCTTGTGTATTCAAAGATTGTGGTACAGTCTCATCCCTGATGAACTGTTCATATTCCGTTAAGTACTCTGTGTCAGGAATAGTATCACTACGATTTTCATCGAGTTCTACTTTCCTCCCTCCCACTAACCACTGCATTTAGGAATTCCTTCTCAAGGAAAACCGCATGTAGAGCAACAAATACTTTGTTCTCTTGTGGGTGATAGAAGTAATATCCTTTGGTTTCCCTAGAATATCCTACAAATAGACATTTATCTGATTTTGGTTCTAGTTTGGTACCTTCCAAATGTTTGACGTATGCCCAGCAACCCCAAATCTTCAGGAATGAGAAACCCAGTTTCTTTCCTGCCCATATTTCATACGAAGTCTGGTGAACAGACTTTTACGGAACCTTATTCAAAATAAGTATTGTACTGTTCAATGCATATCCCTAGAAAGAAATAGGTAGCTCTGTGCGACTCATCATAGACCTTACCATGTCCAAAAAAGTTCGGTTTCTCCGTTCGGGCACACCGTTTAATTGCGGTGTTCCGGGAGGAGTCCATGACCGGTGCTTACACACACGCGTATAACGCAAGCGCACATATCGTTCAAGTAGTATAAAAAGTATCGATCCCACGAGAACTTAATACCTAATCTATTAATTTTATGAGGTCAAATGATTACTAGTATCTAACAGGTTGTTTGATTATTTTGAAATGGTGATGATTCTAAATTTAAAAACAAGTAAATAAAATTGCACGAAAGTAGGTTTAAGAAAATTCAATATTATGAAACTATCTAGGGTTGTGAATCTTTCTAATATCTTTAAAAATATGAAGTGGTTATTTCATGTTTCTGTAATAAATCGGTTTACTAACCTGGAACACTAAATTATGCGAAAACATATGACGATGGTCAGACGCGAATACTCAATATAACCCAATTGAACCATATGTCTATGTCAACCAAATTACCTGGATTAATTAAGTTTAAGTTCCAATTATGGCTACCCCCACCCGACAGGTATATGTTTATCCTGTAAGGAAATCTATTAAAGGGTTATATATCCTCAAGGAAGATCGTAGGCTATTAACTCTAAGGCTGAAACCTAAAATTCCTTTGTCAAATTTTTTTTTAGATTTACCAGATCAATCTTATTAGTGGCCAATTAACAAGACGCATTAACCTTAAGACTTAATAAGTAAACCTTTAAATTACCCAAACTATAAAATAACCCCTTATAAACCGGTGATATTAGAATTAATCACAACCCCAGATAACTAACTTAGTTACGACACATAATTAGGGCTAGTAAAAACTCAAATAAAATAAAAGACATAAAGTAAAATGCTGAAAGTAAATTGCTGAAAAGTAAATGCTGAAATTAAATACTGAAAATTAAATGCTGAAAGTAAATTGCTGAAAAATAAATGACGGAAAGTAAATGCTGAAAGTAAATTACTGAAAAGTAAATGCTGAAAGTAAATTGCTGAAAAGTAAATTGCTGAAAAGTAAATGCTGATAGTAAATTGCTGAAAAGTAAATAAGTAAAAGTACAATAAAAAAATGCTGAGGTAAAAAGATCCATTTTTATTACTTCTATTTTAGATATCTCCCTTAATATAATATATTAACTTTGCATGATAATTATCAACCAGCCATATAGGCGGTATCCAGATTAAATCAAATTAATAGTTAATTACCAACCGACCAATCAGGCGGTATCTAGTTTAGTCAGGTTAAAATCAATTTAAATAATTACCAACCGACTAATATGGCGGTATCCTGTTAGGTCAGGTTTTAACTAGTTTATATATTATAATTCAGGGAGATCAATCTAAATATCAGTAATAAAAGTTTTACCTTTTACCCCAGCAAAGGGGAGTTACCTCCTCATTACTGAAAAGTAAAAGCTGAAAATTAAAGAAAGAAAAGTATTGTGCGTAAAAGTAAATTGCGGAAAGTAAAAACTGAAAAGTAAAGAAAAGAAAGTGCGAAAGCGAAAATTAATTACTGAAAGCTGTAAATAAACAAACAAGATACAATCTTCTTAGTATTCTTAAGGAATTCCTTAGAAGAAAGTATGAATTTATAAATGAAATGGCTTGGTATTTATAGGCAAAATTTTGCCTCTATCAAATCATCCACCAAATCCATTATTAATTGCTCCACTAATTGCTCCACCAAATCCATTATTAATTGCTCCACTAATTGCTTATCATGTTTGGTGGTGATTTGATAATTTGTATTATTTATTTATTAATTTATTTTTTGCTTTGAAAATGATTGAAAATGACTTTAATACTTACACACAACACACTTCTGGATGGTTCATCAATTTCGGTCCTGAAATCTTCAGAATTCGAAATTATTTTGTCTTTAAAGGTTGTAGATCGTTGAGTCTTCTTTAATCTGGAACTTGAATCAGCTCAATATGATATCAGAGTAAAAGGTTATGCCCAAAATACGACAAATGCGCAAAACTGGAATTTCCAAAACTGCACTTCGTTAAAACGCCCTTTCAAGTTTCCAATCTCTAAAATTAATATGCCAAGTCCAATTTTTGCCCTTATTTGACCCACATTTCGTCCTAAATGATTTCATTGTGTCCCAATATTATTTTATCTGCAAAATAAACTAAAACACATCAAAACGTTCATCAAACCCGAGAAACTAAACAAAATATTAAGTAAAAGGGGCGGTAAATATTGATATATTTTCCGCTCATCACACCCCCAAAACTAACATTTTGCTAGTCCTCGAGCTAAACAACAAAATAAAATACAAGAAACAATTAAAATTAAACTAAGCCACTTTCGTAGGGATCACGGTTGCATTTAGCATATACAACAAGCCTTTAAACCCCTAGGTGTCCCTAGTGGACGAGTTATTGTCTTGTGAGGGCTTACAGCAACGATACCCACAAACGTTTTACAAAAGTAAAAAGATAATAAAACTAATGCACACAAAAACAAAAAGACAAGAGAAAAGAGAATAAAGAAGTTAGTGACTAATCAGGTAAAACTTCTACTCTAAGTTACTATTTGTTTTCTTTCTTTCTAAATTACTGAATAAGTAAATTCTCCTATTATATTTATCATTCTCCATATGCACAGCCGACAAAGTATTAACCAACTCATTTTTGCGCACAACAGTCACAAGTGCAGTTGATAAGAGAGTAATATTTTTGTCCTAAAGTTTTATCAGAATTCACACCTTTTTTGCAGCAATGGAATAATTTTTCTGATTTTTTTCTTTGATTTTTGATTTTTTTTTATTTATATACAATATCTTCCATCTATGTAGCGAGTGTTGGGTCGGTGGCTCCCAAACCAGTTGGCTTTAGGGCACCAGATGTTAAGACACCCCTACGGACTTAATTACTCAGACTTCAGATATATATATTTTTGCAACATCTTTGATCCATGTAGCGAGCTTTGGGTCAGTGACTCCCAAACCAGTTGGTTTTAGGGCACTAGGTGTTAAAACACCCTTACGGACATAATAACTCGGATCTCAGAAGTTTTTTTTTATTCCAATGCTTTTCATAGATGCTTCCTCCAATTAAACTATAGAATTGAATATTACAAACTTTTCAATTATAGCTCATGTCCGTATGTTACCATGCATGTTGATAATACCTACTAACTAGGCATATGAAAATCCGTTTAGTCAATTTTATGGAGAATTCACAAATTAAATAATTCAAAAAGAAATAAACAAAAATTAACTTGTTTCGAAAATATGTTTGAAATACTGTAGGCATTGTATTTTTACACATTAGCCCAATGATGAGTCTCATATGGAGGCAACTACCTCTTTAGTCATGAAAGTCGCGGGAAACGGACGTTGGAAGGGTAAAGTTGGAAAATGGAATTTTTGTTAGATTTAACCTCGTTGTTTAGCTTCGGTTGCTTGTTGGACTTCCGTTTCAAAGCTTATCTTAGGCCCAAAACCCCCATAGACCACCTACCAAACCCAAACCAAACCCAAAACCCAACCAAACCCAAATACCCAAGTCAAACAAGTCAAACCAAAGCCCACATCCATATAGCCTTATTCACGCCCATGGCTTCCTAGAATAGGGATATGCACATTTATCACCTGCTAAAATCAAGTCAAATCCCTTCCTAATTAAAATAAATCTCATAGATCCCTTTCCTAAATCAAAAGCAATCACCATCCTAAATAAGGAGATTCATTCCTTGTGAGATACAAATTAGGAGATGTCACCATCAATGAGAAATCCTTCTCCTATTCAAATTAGGAAAGTCTTCTCTCTTTACCTATAAAAAGAGGCCTTCACCCCCATTCAAAACCTAGCACATCTCCTTCTCTCAAGCACGTCCAAGCACTTGGTAAAGCCTCCTTTGAATGCCTAAAACCCTTCCAATAGCCTCCATTGCCGCAACACCAAGCCAACAAGCCCTCCAATTGCCGCATCTTCTCTTCTTCACCAACACCACTCACGCCCCCAAGCCCTTTTCACAGCCCTCCATTGCCGAGTTCCAGCCACCATTCACAGCCCTAAAACACCTTAAAATAACCCTCAAGTATAGCCCCAAAGTCGCACAAAACCCCCATTCACAACTCCAATTCAGCGCCCAAAACATCCCGAAACACCCTTCACTGCACCTTAAACTGCACAGTTTCGTTCCTGTTCTGGTCAGTTTTTGTTGCGTCTTTAACCCATAAAACAGTCCTAAAATAACCTAAACACCATCCCAAAAACCTCCATAAATTTTCCCTAAACAATCCCACAAACGCACCTCCCTAAGACTTCAAAATCATCCAAAACAGTCCGCTAAACCATCAAGACAGTGACCTGAAACGTAGCAGTGAAGCAACAGCGAAACGGACTTGAAACAGCAGCCCGAACAGCAAAACAGTGAGGAAAGATGTTGAGTTGGTGAACTAAAAGAGTAGCGGATCATTCACCCTTCCAACGGACGTGTAACGCCCTTTCTTAGAAGACAAAAGAGGTTAGACCTGAGGGCACCTTTCTACTTCTCTTCTTTATTATTGTTTTATTTATTTTGATATATAATTGCATGAGAGTCGTGTTGAAGCATGATGTGATTGTTGGATGAGCGGGATATGTGTTCTCTTTTGTGGTATATCGGATGGAAACCCGGACGTAAATTCCATAGCCGACTCCGAATGGACGGTAGTATGGTCTGCACTCGGGATACAATGCCACGTACCACTTAAGATGCACGCATCTAGTCTCATCCTAATTTGTATTTGAGCATGTTATAGTCTTTAGGTTATATGTTTATTATTTAAAGCATGGTTTAATTTAGTTTGTTATTCATTTGTTAAAGCATGTTTAGGTTGTTCATTATGCATGTTCTTAGTTTATGATGCATTTGGGTAATGATTTATACATGTTGATTTAATGGTTCAATATGCTTGTTGTGTTACATTGCGTGGAATTATTTGGATGAAAGCATGTTAGATCTAGTACCCTTGAGCATGAATGATGAATAGATTCGGTTAGTTTATTGCACAAATTATATCATCACAAGTGACATAAGTAAGGGACCATTCCGAACCCAACGGTTTGAGGTCTTCCCTTGCGAGGGGTGAGTGCGGCCTTAAATCTTTGTCCCGGTTCACACCGGGTAGCGAATCCATGTTATTTCGTACTCCCAACTAGGCCGCGAGCCTAGAACAGCGTCGCCCAGGTTCTGTTGTCTACAGTCTGGCGACTCCACTGGGGATATTTTGAATCGGCCCCGAAATCATGTCTTGTGATGTTTATGATTTGTGGTTTAGTTAATCGTTTCGATAGTGAGTGAAAGGGGTTAATCAAAGGCTTTGTTGGAGCTAGGTGATGGTTGGGTGTCTTTCTTCACTCACTACCTTTTCATAAGGAAAAGCTGTGAAGACACCTAGATAATTCATCACTTGTAGCTCGTTGTGACAGACTAGTTTGGAGGACTCGTTGTTTATTCCTGACACCAAGCGATAAGAGCCTAAGGGGCTTGGGTACTTAAGAGAGCCTCGCTCCACCATCCCTCTGGGGAATCTACAAAGGGAAATCCATTCGACAGTTAGTCACACACCGTAACTCGTTGGCACGTACCGTAAGGTATAAAAAAGGTGCACTCACTTGGTCGCTTGAACCCTTGAGTGGGGAGTCCTAGTTGTGGGTAATCCTTCGTCAAACGAGAGCCTTTGTCCACACTCCTGTAAACCCACATGTGAACCATAGTTGTATGACCTATAGGAGCCACCCTTTATGCTTTTGATAACCCCATGCATATTGTGTCTCATACATCACATGCATCTCATGCATACATGCATCATGTTAACCCTCGTGTCTTAAAAGCCATCATAGATATCCGTTGGGTTAGAGGAAAAAGAAGACTTGTCAAAGAAGAGTTTAGCAAACATTGACATCGGAAAAAGGAAGCGGAAGCCGAGAAACAGAAAATTTTACGGCAATGATAGAAAGACCATGGTGGGCCTTCAAAAAAAAAGAAAAAAAAGAAAAAAAAAGAAGAAAAGAAAAAAATTTTATTTGTTTTTAGTCATTGATAGTTATACATAAGTCCAATGATGAAAGCGTTTGCCTTAGGGTGAAATCTTAGAAACAATAAACTCTTGATGTGCTTTTATCTGATACTTTGAATGATTAATCTATGTTAGACTCGTAAGCACTTCACTATAGGTTATTAGCAGTGAAAACCTGAGTAGTTAGCAAAATGACTAGTTGAAGAAATCATAGGTCGGTGAATGACCGTTTGCTTAGATGTCTATCTTGATTTGCTTATGTTATGATGTGTGGTATGGTTGAAAATGAATGAAAAGTCTCTGAAGAAAAGAATTGAACCACCTATAACCGATAAGCGTGAAGCTACCCATGGGCAAGTATTAGGACCACCATGAGGAGAAATGCTACCTTAAAGGGTAGGTGTGTTGAAAAAAAAAAAGAAAGAAAAGAAAGAGAGAAAAAGAAAAGAAAAGAAAAAAGAAGTTCAAAATGAAAAGAAAAAAAAAGATAAAAGAGAAAGAAAACCATACCACATTGAGCACAGAAAAGCAACTGCAGGCATACTTGAGACATCTAGGTTGGTTTGACCCATCGATCCCGATTTTTGAAATGAAATCATTGAGTTAGCTTACCTGGGGATGAATCTGCAACGGAACCTTTGCACACACACTTTGAATCTGGCTTAGATCATTTATTCAAAGACTTGGATTTGAGTTGCATTGGGTGTTTTGAAAGTTCTTTGGTTTCATTACTAGGCATTCTTTGAGGACAATGATATGTATAACTATTGAGACTATTTCGTAGAATAGTATGATGATATAGAAGGCCCCACCATGTGGTTCATCTTGACCAAGTGCAAACAACGGAGAGCAGAAAGCTAAACCAAGACTGGGGGCGACAGTCTACTACATCGTGAATCAGGGACATAACAAGATATTGGGTCATGAGACTAGAGAGACGGCCGAGCAATCACCTGGAGAACTGGCGGAAAACCTAACCCAGCGGGATAGGAAAATCATTCATGCATGCATGCATACACGAAACATATTTTGCATTCTTTTTTGTGTTTGTTTTGTTTTTAACAGGTTTCAAAGAAGAAAAAGAGAAAGCGGCAAAGACAAGCCAACCAGAATCAGCAACATACGAGTAGTAGTTTTGGGGATGAGTCCCAGGGCTGAGGCCCATATCAGTATCAGCATGGGGCGAGGCCCACATTAGAGTCAGCATGAGGGCAAGGCCCATATCAGTATTCGTTTGGGGATGAGTCCCGAGGTTGAGGCCCACATTAATATCCGTTTGGGGCGAGGCCCACATCAGTTTGGGGCGAGGCCCACGTCAGTATCAGTTTTGGGGCAAGGCCCACATCAGTTTCAGTTTTGAGGCGAAGGCCACATCAGTATCAACTCAAGGCTGAGGCCCACATCATCAGAATTTTGGGATGAATCCAGGGAATGAATCCCAGGGCTGAGGCCCACATCGTCAGATTTTGGAATGAATCCAGGGAATGAATCCCAGGGCTGAGGCCCACATCGTCAGATTTTGGAATGAATCCCAGGGCTGAGACCCACATCTTCAGAATTTGGAATGGATCCAGGGAATGAATCCCAGGGCTGAGGACCACCTTATCAGAATTTGGAATAAATCCAGGGAATGAATCCAAGGGCCGAGGCCTACGTCGTCAGAATTTGGAATGAATCCAGGGAATGAATCCTAGGGCCGAAGCCGACGTCTTCAGAATTTGGAATGAATCCCAAGGACAAGGCCCACGTCTTCAGAATTTGGAATGAATCCCAAGGCCGAGGCCCATGTCGCAGAATTTGGAATGAATCCCAGGGCCGAGGCCTACATCAGCATCAGTTTAGGGCGAGGCCCACATCAGCATCAGTTTGGGGCGAGGCCCGTATTAGCATCAGTATCAGTCTTGCCGGGTATGGCACTCTAGGGGCGAGGCCCACATCTTATCAGTATGAGTCTTGCCGGGTATGGCATTCTGGGGGCGAGGCCCACATTACATCAGATCAGTTCTGTCGGGAATAGCACTCCGAGAATGGAGATATAGTCCGGGAATGGTCAGCTCAAGAATGAGCACGCCGAGAATGGCACTCTGAGAATGGAAGATCGACATCAACATCAGTTTGGCCGGGTATGGCACTCTGGGGGCGAGGTCCACATCACATCAGATCAGTTCTGCTGGGAATGGCACTCTGAGAATGGAGATATAGTCCGGGAATGGACAGCTCAAGAATGAGCACGCCGAGAATGGCACGCCGGGAATGGCACTCCGAGAATGGAGATATACTCCGGGAATGGACAGCTCAAGAATGAGCACGCCGAGAATGGCACGCCGGGAATGGCACTCCGAGAATAGAGATATAGTCCGGGAATGGACACGCCGAGAATGGCACGCCGGGTATGGCACTCTGGGGGCGAGGCCCACATCATTATCAACATCAGACATTTGTGGCTCCCTAGGTACAGAGACGTCACCGCGACACCCTAGGTACGGGGTTAGCATTCAGACATTTGTGGCTCTCTAGGTATGGAGACGTCACCGCGACACCCTAGGTACGGGGTTAGCACTCAAACATTTGTGGCACTCTAGGTACGGAGGCGTCACCGTGACACCCTAGGTACGGGGTTAACACTCAGACATTTGTGGCACTCTAGGTACGGAGGCGTCACCGCGACACCCTAGGTACGAGGTTAGCACTCAGACATTTTGTGGCTCTCTAGGTACGGAGACGTCACTGCGACACCCTAGTTACGGGGTTAGCATTCAGACCACAGCGACGCCCTAGGTACGGGGTTAGCACGCCAGGTACGGCATGTGGACTATTCAGACATTTTGTGGCACTCTAGGTACGGAGTCGTCACTGCGACACCCTAGGTACGGGGTTAGCATTCAGACCACAGCGACGCCCTAGGTACGGGGTTAGCACGCCAGGTACGGCATGTGGACTATTCAGACATTTTATGACTCTCTAGGTACGGAGACATCACTGCGACACCCTAGGTACGAGGTTAGCATTTAGACCACAGCGACGCCCTAGGTACGGGGTTAGCACGCCAGGTACGGCATGTGGACTATTCAGACATTTGTGGCTCTCTAGGTACGGAGACGTCACTGCGACACCCTAGGTACGGGGTTAGCATTCAGACCACAGCGACGCCCTAGGTACGGGGTTAGCACGCCAGGTACGGTATGTGGACTATTCAGACATTTGTGGCTCTCTAGGTACGGAGACGTCACCGCGACACCCTAGGTACGGGGTTAGCACTCAGACATTTGTGGCACTCTAGGTACGGAGGCGTCACTGCGACACCCTAGGTACGGGGTTAGCATTCAGACCACAGCGATGCCCTAGGTACGAGGTTAGCACGCCAAGTACGGCATGTGGACTATTCAGACATTTGTGGCTCTCTAGGTACGGAGACGTCACTGCGACACCCTAGGTACGGGGTTAGCATCCAGACAACCAACATCATCACTGCGGCACTCTAGGTATGGAGACGCAACCGCGACGCCCTAGGTACGGGGTTTAGCATTATCAATTCAGCACAGCAGACAGACCAGGTGACAGCTGGCGAGCCAGGTAAGTAAAAATGCATTGCACGTACTTTGATAGGATTGTCATTGTCACACACTGCACAACTCCCATCAAAGTGGGGGCGACTGTAGGCATTGTATTTTTACACATTAGCCCAATGATGAGTCTCATATTGAGGTAACTGCCTCATTAGTCATGAAAGTCGCGGGAAACGGACGTTGGAAGGGTAACGTTGGAAAATGGAATTTTTGTTGGATTTAACCTCGTTGTTTAGCTTCGGTTGCTTGTTGGACTTCCGTTTCAAAGCTTATCTTAGTCCCAAAACCCCCCATAGACCACCTACCAAACCCAAACCAAACCCAAATACCCAAACCAAACCCAAATACCCAAGTCAAACCAAAGCCCACGTCCATATAGCCTTATTCACGCCCATGGCTTCCTAGATTAGGGATATGCACATTTATCACATGCTAAAATCAAGTCAAATCCCTTCCTAATTAAAATAAATCTCATAGATCCCTTTCCTAAATCAAAAGCAATCACCATCCTAAATAAGGAGATTCATTCCTTGTGAGATACAAATTAGGAGATGTCACCATCAATGAGAAATCCTTCTCCTATTCAAATTAGGAAAGTCTTCTCTCTTTGCCTATAAAAAGAGGCCTTCACCCCCATTCAAAACGTAGCACATCTCCTTCTCTCAAGCACGTCCAAACACTTGGTAAAGCCTCCTTTGAATGCCTAAAACCCTTCCAATAGCCTCCATTGCCGCAACACCAAGCCAACAAGCCCTCCAATTGCCGCATCTTCTCTTCTTCACCAACACCACTCACGCCCAAGCCCTTTTCACAGCCCTCCATTGCCGAGTTCCAGCCACCATTCACAGCCCTAAAACACCTTAAAATAACCCTCAAGTACAGCCCCAAAGTCGCACAAAAGACCCCCATTCACAGCTCCAATTCAGCGCCCAAAACAGTCCCCGAAACACCCTTCACTGCACCTTAAATTGCACAGTTTCGTTCCCTGTTCTGGTCAGTTTTTGTTGCGTCTTTAACCCATAAAACAGTCCTAAAATAACCTAAACACCATCCTAAAAACCTCCATAAAGTTTCCCTAAAAAATCCCCACAAACGCACCTCCCTAAGCCTTCAAAATCACCCAAAACAGTCCGCTAAACCATCAAGACAGTGACCTGAAACGTAGCAGCGAAGCAACAGCGAAACGGACTTGAAACAGCAGCCCGAACAACAAAATAGCGAGGAAAGACGTTGAGTTGGTGAACTAAAAGAGTAGCGGATCATTCACCCTTCCAACGGACGTGTAACGCCCTTTCTTAGAAGACAAAAGAGGTTAGACCTGAGGGCACCTTTCTACTTATCTTCTTTATTATTGTTTTATTTATTTTGATATATAATTGCATGAGAGTCGTTTGAAGCATGATGTGATTGTTGGATGAGCGGGATATGTGTTCTCTTTTGTGGTATATCGGATGGAAACCCGGACGTAAATTCCATAGCCGACTCCGAATGGACGGTAGTATGGTCTGCACTCGGGATACAATGCCACGTACCACTTAAGATGCACGTATCTAGTCTCATCCTAATTTGTATTTGAGCATGTTATAGTCTTTAGGTTATATGTTTATTATTTAAAGCATGGTTTAATTTAGTTTCTTATTCATTTGTTAAAGCATGTTTAGGTTGTTCATTATGCATGTTCTTAGTTTATGATGCGTTTGGGTAATGATTTATACATGTTGATTTAATGGTTCAATATGCTTGTTGTGTTACATTGCGTGGAATTATTGGATGAAAGCATGTTAGATCTAGTACCCTTGAGCATGAATGATGAATAGATTCGGTTAGTTTATTGCACAAATTATATCATCACAAGTGACATAAGTAAGGGACCATTCTGATGTTAGACATTATGTCCCATAGCGTCACTGTTTGTAAATGATATTGTATTATTGTACAAAATTAACTATGTGATAATGAAATTGCCTTTTGCCATTTTGTAATGTTATTTACTTTGATATATAAATGGCGAAAGTCCATATGATTAGTAACCGGATTGAGATGATATGAGACAGTATCAATCCATAAAGGTTTAATCATTAAATATGCCTAGTCGTAGTATTATCGAGATCGGACATCGATAATGCGGAATAGACTAGTATTGTGCTTGTGCACGTTGTGAGGGCACAACGGCATAGATCTCATATATTTAAGTATTGGATACTTATGCAAGTGCGATAGGGGTGTGTTTTACCGATGGTACGGAAAACGCTTCGCTCTGGATAGACCCCACCCGCGGAATCCCATTGGTAGTATGTCTGCGTGTCTATGGGAGGCCGCATCAGGTAGGTGTATATGGTCTTAACCTGAGACTTACATCGCTAGTACTTGCGACAATCGGTAAACTTTGGTTTTGGAAGTTGGGGACCTTAATCGGTTCGGTGTACACCTCTTCTGGGTTTATCGAGAATCGTAGTGTACTGGATGTGATGTCGAGATGGAAGTATCACTTCAGACATATGGAGGTGATGATCACGCAGGACACAGAACTAGTACTCTATAAAGGTTGCAACCGTCGGGACAATATGACCAGGTCAGGATTGTCCGATTTAAGAGACTGGTTGCTGGATGTCCGATATATGTTTCGTACGGGGCAGACACATCTCCAGCCCCAGGCCTAACATGTGATCATCCGATACTGGATCGATGTACGCAATACTACGGTATACTACGCTTGATATAGATCTTATATTCCTATAAGAATATTTCTGGAGAATTGGGTAGGCATGGCGCTTTGCTAGAAGCCAACCTTGTCTTGTGAATCGGTAAGAACGTAGTACGAGGTACGTACGTGTTCGGATTATCCGACGATCGTATTTACTGCCAAAATATCCGGAGATCTCTTGGGTCGCTTCCTGAAGATTCACCTATGATATTTGATTCGGACTTAATTAATCTTGGATTAATTGCGGAGAAACTTTATCTTGGATAAAGTGCCTAATTTAGAGAGAGAACGATTAATTTGAATTAATCGATAAAATTATTATATTCGATATAATAATCGAAATTCGATTTCGACGCGAAATTAAAATTAGATTTTAATTCGGGCATACGAGTTAATTTAGAATTAATTCGTTAGCGACGTAAATAATAATTTCGCCAAGCGCAATATATTTATTTAAATTCGGTTTAATTAACGTCGCGACGTAAGCTCGGTATTTCGGAAATATCGAACCCGAACGCGTGAGTGCACGTGGGCCCACTTTCATTTGGAAACGTGTGGGGCCCACATGACACTTGTCATTATATGCATTATTTAATTGATAAGGCATTGCATGGTGATAGTGTGCATTACACTCAAAGGCATTGCATGGTGATAGTGTGCATTACACTCAAAGGTTTTGCATGGAGTTTGAGTGTTTGACACTCTAAGCCATTGCATGGTTTGTGTCATAAGTTTTATATTATTAATAAATTTTATGACATAAATATAAATTGATTTTTGGTAAAACAAAATCAATTACACAAAACTCTTTCTCTCTCAAATTTCTCACAATTGCCGTGAACACCATTGACAAGGGCAAAGGAAGATTTGATCTTCTATTCTCCATTTTTGCTAGCACAAGCAAGGGATCAAAAGAGGTGATAGGGAAACCATCAAAGAGCTTGGAATACAAAAGCTTGGAGCTTCAAGTCTTCTTCCTCCTCTTGGCCGAATCTTCCAACACTTGGAGCTTCCACCATTTGATCATCTTCTTCATCACATAGCTTTGTAAGTATGATTCCGCCATGCTTCAAGTCTTTTATATATATTCATTTATAGTATTTCATATGCTTAATCTTTGTTTGGGACATATTATAGAAACCAACAATGGTATCATTGAGCTAGGTTTAAGCATGAAATACTTTAGGTTAAAATTTGGGTAAAATTGATTGAAGCATGTTCTTGTGAAATTTGATGAATGAGTATGCTTATATGTATGTTAAATGACATAATATGAAATCAATTTTATGAAAAATGCATTGGATGATTTTTCCCCAAAAATTTGACCTTGGCCGAATGGTATGCTACATTTGATGTATTGGAATTTTTTTGTGTTTAGATCATTGGATGACTTAGAACGTATACGGGACGTAGATTAGTAATTCAATCGGATTGAAAAACAAATCGACACAAAAAACTTACCTTGGCCGAATCAACAAGGACATGAAATGGATTGATTTTTTGATAAAATTAATGTTGGACATTTATTTTGCAAAATACATGATTAATAAATTAAATGGGTATTTTTGAAATATTTGGTTTAATGTATTAATCTTGGTATTACACTTTAATTAATTGGACTTTAATGTTTGGAATATTAAAATTTAATTAATGGGCTTAATTGGTGAATTGGGCTTTTAATATTGTATTGGGCATAATGGGCTTGGTTGGACCAAGTAGATTTGGGCCAAAAGGATTGGATCCAATTTGGGCCTAAATCACTCCATTAAGTCGAAATATAATATAATGGGCTTTAATAATTTAATTGGGCCTTATGGGCTTAAAATTGGTTTTATGGCATTTAAGGGTGATTCCTTATTTGGGCTTGGTAATTGGTTTGACCCACATTGACCAAAGCCAAGCCTTAATAAATCAATTGAAAGCCCATTTGACTTGAATTAAATTAAACATTGGATGTTAGTTGGGCTTTGAGACCCAATAGAATTAGATTTAGAATCTAAGTCTTTAAAGCACATTAAAAGTGTAAACATTTAATTTGGAATTAAATAATTGAATTAGTATTGAATACGAATTAAATCAGATTTAATTAGTAGTTCGATATAATTCGCGAATTCGTACCTTATGTACTTATTCTCAATCGAGTAGGACTCGCGCAAAATCAAACCGTTGTTTGAACATTGGATGATCACTTAAACAAAGACTAATTAATTGGATTAGATTGGTTGTAGAAGCATGTCTTGTTTGAATATATATGTATGTGATGAATGAATAGTGTATATCGGATGGATATTAGAAGGGAAAGGGTAATTTTAGAAATTATTGTAAATTGGAATTTATAAATTGGACCTGCGTGTCCAGCCTTATCTCTTTATCTCTTTGTATTCTCTTCTCAACTAATTCCCCTCAATGTAAATGAGGTTTCTCTTATTGTATTATGTAATTGGGTAGAAGTAGAATAGTGCTAGCGGGGAGAGGAAAGTGAGTGATTTTTCTAGGAACAAGTTGTTTATATATCCATCCGCATATCACTATTAATTTACTTTACGCGCTTTATGATGTTTTAGAAGCATGCTTAAGGGTGTATGATGATGAGACCTAACAAAGATAAATAAATTGGTTGCCAATTACGCGAAATCCCTCAATTTATATTAAGGAAATATCCTTCCATTGAATGATTCTTGTTCAAGATCCGAAGTTGGCATTGGTTTGTTTTTGACCAAAGTCAAGACCTTTGTCAATCAAGGATGTACTTGAATCATGAGAGTTTTGTTGCATATCGGTGTCTTGTCCAAATCGTGATTTTTATTGGCCAAAGTCAAGATCACTTTTTGTCCAATGACATTGATTACGAAACTTTCCTCGTCAATGGGTCCCGCTTACTGGAATCATTAGGTTTGTTTTTGGCCAAAGCCAGGCCTAGATGATTCGGAGGATAGGGTTAGGAAAATGTATTGGATACATTGACATTATATATATGTTTCGGACTTGGATGTCCACCTAACCGGATCTAGGAATTGGATGAGATCCAATTGATCATGGAGATCTACCTAAGTTAATAGCACACATTTTTTATTGGCCAAAGTCAAGGTTGTGTGTTATTTAACGGGATCCTAGCCCACTAGGAAATTCGATTTCCCGAGTTCTCTACAGAGGGTTAGAGACTTGAAGAAATAGTGGGAGGCTATTATTGAATTTGCAATTTCGTTCAGATATTTAGCCTTACGCGTATTTCAAAATATTTCGTCAATATTTTAATAATTAGTTGGACTAATATATTGTTATTTTACTTGTAACAGTTTGACTGTACCCATAACATCGTTGACTTTATAGTTGGACTATAGTTGTCAAGATGACTGGCAAAGGTAATATCCGCGACATAATCATGGGCGATAATGTCTTCAAAGGGACAAACTTTGCCGACTGGGAAATGAACCTCAAGATAGTGCTTGGGGCTGAGAGGGTACTGTATACTATTCAGAGAGGCCTCTCCCGCCTAAACCCACTGAGCCACTGGAATTAGAGTTATGGAAGACTCATAGTGACGATTGTGACCAAGCTCAGTCAGTTATGCTAGCTGCAATGACCCAGCATTTCAGACGCCAGAATAGGGACTTGGATCCCTATAACATGATGGCAAGATTGCGGGATCTCCACCGCACCAACAAGCGGATGGAGAGGTACGAGCTAGTAAAGAAACTCTTCCGCTCCCGGATGACAATGGCACATCAGTTGAGGTCCACGGGACTCAAATGATCGCTAACATAGATGAGTGGCCAAGATGGGCATTGTCTTGGAGGCAGAGCTGACGATTGATATGCTATTACAAATCGCTGCCCGATACTTGGAAAACAAATCATCGCAACTATAAGTTGATGGATACTGACGACACTCTTGG